>MAYD01547583.1:0-14998 GCA_001909325.1 Ruellia speciosa
ATTTTACACTTATTATAAACATACACTATTTTACGTTTAGATCTTTTTATCAAAAATTCAAAGCAAGTATATCGGAGCATAGGTTTGGAAAAGGGAAGCACAGGTTTGAGATTACGGTACGCAAAATACACATTTTTAATGTTTTAATTGGCTGGGGGAAGAAATCCCCCAGCCGGCCGTCGATCTCGCCTCTAGCAGAAGCGAGATCGATTCACGTCGAGGCAACAACGACGGCTGCTTCTACACAAGCGGAGCCGGCCGTCGCTAGGGGAAGCCGGCTGAACATGCCGGCTCCCCCTTACCCAGGCGGTCGACCGCCCGGGTAACGCCGAGCCAGTCACCATGACCGGCTCGGCCTAGCATGGCCGGCCACTGTGGCCGGCCCACATAGATCGAACCGGCCAGTCCGATGAAAATTAATTTTTTTTATTTTCTAATTTTTTTATACTATAGTTTGTTGTGTGTTTTGGTCGTTTTACCCAAAATCGTTGTACCCATAGCAGATTTTCATTTATAGCTCCGAATGAATGAAATATAGTGAAAATATGTTCGTACGAAGTTAAATATGTTTTAGATACATTTTTAAGTTGTTTATGGTATGCCTATGTCAGTGGTGTTTGGTGTGTGATTTATATTCGACACAATCTACTGCAAATGCACAGTGTCCCAAGTAATACTGGATGAGTATCCAGGTCAAATCCACAGGGAAAGGACTAATCAAGATTAATTTAAATTGTAATTCTTGGTAGCGAAAACAGATGAAATTAAAGATCAAGAATGGATTGAATTGTATTGAACGATGAATTCTACGAAAGCTTGTAAAAATGATAGTATTTTGTTGTTTACTCTAGAGTTTGCGAGAAGACTTCTGATTATGTGAGATGGTTCCCTAGGATTTTAGATGTTTGTTACTGATTAATTGATTCCCATTATAATCCACTTTAATCAATTCCAAATTCCCAATAACTTAGAAACCCTAGATTCTTCCGATTGCCTAGATTATCTTCGTTAAACCGGGTGACAACGATAGATCCCTTTTCTAGTTCCCCTACCGAAACCATCAATCGATCAAATTATCTATCTTAATTCCTTCCGGACAAAAAGATTATATTGTGCTCAAAGTTGCAGAATTGGCCAAAAACAACAACATCAATTAAATTCAATCGATTGAAACTAAAATTGAAGAAAACAATGGAATCCAAAACATCATTCACAAAATCCCAAACCCTAGGGTTCCAACTGCGTTTTTAACCATACATGGTTTGAATAAAAACAACTGAAGTCATATAATTCAAACAAACAATGTACGAAAGCATGAAAAAATACAACCAATCAATCGTTCGTCTTTGGATCGAAGGAAACTCCGTCTTCGCAAAATCTCCAGAAAGTGTTTTTCAAATGTGTAAGTGAAAGTAGATGTGTAAAGTATGACTTGTGTATGTAAATCGTGTGTTTCTCCCTTTTAAAACATCAGCATTTTCTTTCCTCAGCTGTTGGGCCTTACATCAGACTTCAGGCCTTTAATTCGCGCAGCGCGCGGTCCTCAAGGACCGCTTGCTAGGACCGCTCGACTCTCACGGCAGACACACTGGATCGGGCGCGGTTCAGCAAGCGGTCCTTGAGGACCGCTCGCCAGGACCGCTCGTACTTTCTGGATGTCGAGCTGTCCTCGAGGACCGCTCCCAGGACCGCTTGACATCCAGAGCCAAATTTCTCTGTTTTGCATGCGGTTCAAGGTGTGGTTTTAGTTCCTAAGTGCGAGGTTTTCAATTCCATAACTTCAAAACTCCAATTTTCAAGGCCTACACCTCTCAAAACACACATCAAACAGCACAAAACAACATAAATCGCAACAAATATTCGAATCAACTCAAAATTGATTATTTCCAAAGGTTGACATCAGAATATTCAAGAATTCAATCAAAAAGTTCTTTCAAACATCGACTAAAAATCTTACTTTTTGCAAGGCATCAGTGTTGTTGGAAGTTTATTGGTAATTTTACCCATATTTTACGTACACATACATCTTTAACAGTGTTGCTTTAGAATGAAATACATTGTTAGAGTGTTATTACATTGTTACATTGAATTTTATTCATAATGTTACCCATATTTAATGTTTTGTATGTTGTGTTGTCGAAGGGCGATACGGATGGGGGGATACACGAAATGCGAGGGCGCGAGGCATCACCCTGTCTGCGCGTAGGGAGAAAACAATGGTGCATCGTCGACAAATGGAAGCGCAGGAACAGGTGGAGGGCACGGGGGAGGGGGAGGAGATGGAGGCAGGTGACGAGACGGATGATGTTGGAGACGATGTTGAAGATGATGTTGTACCAGAGCAGGGAGGAGTTGTTGCTGCGGGGCTCCAGTTTGACGCCTACTTTTGTGTCGATGAGGATGACGAGGGTACAGAGGCGTCCGATTCGGGGGCTGGAGCTCTGGTGCGTGGCTGTGGCGAACGATGAGCGAGCACATAGTAACACATAAATTATAATTTTAAGATTTTTTTTTTGTAATTTTAAAATTTATGTGTTATTATATAATTTTATTAGTAAATTATGTGATATTTACACACGTTTTCACAAAATTGTAATTAAAATTATATTAAGAATTATGTCATTTTGCGTAAGTTGCATGTCAATACTAAATTTTTGTGTGACATTTACAAAATTTGAACTGAAATTAATTTAAGGGTAATAATATCATTTTGTTTATTTTTTGTGGTGGCGTTTATTAATTTGATGATATCTGTTATTAATGTAAAAAAAATTATGGGGGTGTTTGACAAACAGTTGATAGCTGAATGCAGTAACTGATTTGACCACTGATTTTATCAACTGATTAGACCAACTGATTTCATTAGCTGATTACTTAAAAGTATTTGATAAAATTTAGCTGAATGCTAAAGACTGATAAGTGTAAAAAAATATTTAAAGACATAACAGGGTTTAGGGTAAATTGATAGAGATTCTATTTTGATAAGTTATAAGAATAAATTGGTAAAAATAGAAAAAAATCAATTAGCCGATTGAACACGCTCGCAGCGGATTGAAAATTAGCTGATTCACCCCAATAAGTTATTTAATAAACTCTTTTATCAAACACAATTTTAGATGGTTTGATTATAAAATCAATTCTTTAAACCAAAATTAGCTAAATTTGTTTAATAAACTATTTTGTCAAACACTCACTATGTCCCTTGTTATTTAGTACCCGATCCGATGAATATCGAATCTAAATTTTAGGGTCAAGCCCTATTCGACCGAGTCGGGTGGTTTGAAGAATGAAGAAGCCGAGAAGGGGTCTAATAGGGTTTTGGCCTTTGGGGCGGAACCAACTAGCCAAGCCACTATTCAGCATTTCAGTGTGCTTGGAATTTCGCCATTGTCATTTGTCAATCTGTTAAACTTCCAGGTTTGCTCTAGGCTTCTGGTGCATTCTAGCCCGTTTCCTCCCCTTCTAACTCGACATTCTGTTAATTTGTTTTCTTATGGGTGTTTATTATTGTTTCTGCTGGATTCTTTTCGTTTTGGGTAAACCTGAACGATTTCTGTTTATTAATAACGGGTTTTGGATTTTGTTGATTAGGATTCATGGGGTTCTTGATTTGTGCATTAAGCTTGAATTAAAATTCCTGATCTGAGTTATGTTAGATGATTTTAAGTATCATACCAAATGAATCCTTGACATTCTTTTAAAAGGATTGGTGTAAGAATCAGCTATAATCTCTCTTCCTCCTAATCGTAAGTTTGGTGTTTCCCATTTTCGCAGAGAATTCATACGCTTCATTACTTCGATGCCTTGGCTTGTAAATTGTAATGTTCAATATGAGTAATCTTTTTTTGTATTTTATTTCTTTTCTGCAGTGAATCCCACTTATCATGACAAGACCATATATTAGCAGTTGCTATTTGTTTTATTGATGCAACGGAGAATTATAGACATGACTTCAAGGCACTTGTTCAGTCGCAGCGCTGTTGCCAATCTATCAAAAATCAACGGCAGGGTCTTGTCATCACATTCAGCTTGTTACAGATGCGTTGCAATCGCTACCACCAACACTTCCCCCTTATTTCGTACACAAGGAAGTTATCGTCCCTCATCTCCCTTTTATGGTCCTCAACACACAAAATTTTACATGCCTTCAGGTAGATGCATTCACAGTTTAACAGGAGTTAGTTTAGATGATTCGTCAAGTGATTTGGAATGTGACTCAGAAGAGGATCCTACCATGAATGAGTTCTTGTCTAGGTTTTCTTGGATAATGCGAAAAAAGCTCAATGAAGCATATCCTGACTGTGACAAGAAAACAGTTGATGGGATGCTTGTGATTATTATTGAGAAGGTTGTATCAGAGATGGAAAAGGGCGGTCTTGAGCAAATGATTGGGACTGCTGCATCAGTGCCCTTGGATGATTTCAGTGCAGATTTGTGGAGAACGGTATGGGATGTCAGCAATGTTGTTCTTCAAGACATGGAGAAGGAAAAGAAAAAGGAGAAAATGAAGAGCTTTCTTCAGTCTGAGGAAGTTAAGGAGATGTACAGATTTGCTGGTGAAGTGGGTATTCGTGGGGATATGCTAAGAGAGCTCAGGTTTAAGTGGGCACGTGAAAAAATGGAGGAAAGTGAGTTTTATGAGAATCTTGAGCGCCTTCGGAAGGAGGTAGCGCAAAGAGAATCCCAAGAAAAAGAGCAATCAGGAAAAAGTATCGTTGGTGGAGAAGAGGGAATGGGAGATAATAATAAAGCAGATGAAGGTAAACAGAAGGTTGTCTCTCTTCCCAGAAGACATGGGAAGATAAAATATAAGATTTATGGACTTGACTTATCTGATCCGAAGTGGGCTAAGGTAGCTGATAAAATTCATGAGAGTGGCGAAATTTTGTGGCCCCAGGAGCCAAAGCCATTATCTGGAAAGTACAAAATTGTTACTGACAAGATCCTCTCTTTACAAGAAGGTGATGATCCTGCTCCACTTTTAGGTGAATGGATAGAGCTTGTCCAACCTAGCAGGGTTGACTGGATTTCTCTTCTTGACAGGTTGAAAGATCATAATTCTCATCTATACTTTAAGGTATGGCTTCACTCCTTGCTGGTAATTTGGAATTTTAAGCTTATTTTTGGTGAATATACACCCCTGAATTCCTGTAATTCTTGAGATCCTCACCTTATGGTCACCCTTTCTGTAAGAAACTTTTCCCATAGCTAACAACAATATATATCTGAAAGATATAAATGATATAATAATGTGATCAGAGCATGTGCGCAATGTCATGTTGGTGCACAACCTATTACCCTGAGGTATTATTTTCTTTTTGACTTGAAATTTCAAATCTTATTTGAAGTTTTCTGATGTTCCCCATCAAATTATGTGGAATTTTGCAATAAGTTCAGTATGTTAGTTTGTTGCATGGGCAATACGATTGTCCTCCCCGCTTCAATCTGTGTTGCAAACTAGATTTGATAAGAAACTGCTTTTTTAGTTTTGTTAATGAAAGAGAGCATTATTTATATTATAGTTTCAAAAATGCAATTGGAGGGCATCCTATTACATTAATTTTTCTTGGGAGGTGGATGTCTAATGGACTACATAGAACTTCTTACCATATTCTTTTGCTTTAAGCAAGTCTGACAATTGTGATTTCTACAGTGTTGTTACTATCTTGGTTTTGTTAATTTACTTAATTATTAAGCCTTTTTTTGGCAGACTGACTTGGTTAATGTTTAATGGTTTACTTTAGGTTGCAGAACTTGTACTTGGTGAAAAACTCTTCCAAGCAAATGTACTTGACTATTCTAAGCTGATTGATTCTCTTTCCAAAGAAAACCGCGTGGAAGATGCTGAAAGAATTCTAAATAAGATGAATGAAAATGGCATTCTACCTGATGTTATTATGTCAAGCATTTTAGTTCACATGTACTGCAAATCAGGAAATCTTGATAAAGCAAAAGAGGCATTTGACAAATTAAAGTCCCATGGATATCAACCCGACACAGAAGTGTACCATTCTATGATCATGGCCTATGTTAATGCCGGTCAACCAAGATTCGGTGAATCTTTGGCAAGAGAAATGACCTATATAAATGGTGGCCAACCAAGTGAGTCTTTGGCAGGAGAAGTGGAAACAAGGGATATAAAGCATAAAAAGGAGATATACATGGCTTTGCTTCAGTCCTTTGCTCATCGAGGAGATCTTAATGAAGCTGACCGAATTTCCACATCTATGGAATTTTTAGGGTTCAAGCCAAGTTTAGAATCCTGTACGTTAATGGTTGAAGCGTGTTCACTAGCAGATGACCCTGATCGTGCTCGACGAAAATTTGATCAGATGAGGAAACTTGGTTTCAAGCCAGATGACAAATGCATTGCTCATGTAATTGCTGCTTATAAAAAGCGGAATTTTCTAGATGATGCCTTAACTCTTCTACTGGAGCTTGAGAGGGATGGAGTGGAGCCTGGTGTTGTTACTTATACAGCTATGGTTGACTGGTTTAGTATGTTGGGACTTTATGATGAGGCTGAACAGATGTTGGATAAGATTGCTGAACTGGGTGAGGCTCCTCCAGTTAAGCTCCACTTAAGCCTTTGTGACATGTACTTTAAGGCTGGGGTCGAGAAGAAAGCACTTCAATCTTTGGGGGTTCTGGAGTCCAAATTTGAGCAATTGGAGTCGGGGGACTTTGAAAGGATTATTGATTCACTTATAGCTGGTGGTTTTTTGCAAGATGCTCGAAGAATGCATGGATTGATGGAAGGTCGGGGATTTGCTATATCTGAGGATCTGAAGATACAGTTGATGGCATCTCAAGCAATGGGAAAGGGTAAAAAGAGAGTAAACTTCTCTCCATTAAAAGACAAATGATCAAAGAGTTCTCATCAGCTAGGATACCACATTCTTGCATGGGATAGGAAAATTATTATTTGATGTTCTGAAGCTTCGTTAGTCTACTGGGACTTCACCAGGTTTTCGTAATACATTGAACTATGTATTTCTGTATTCTCTTTTTGGGTGCACTAACCATTAAGTTCATTCCTATCAATCATGGAATCAACTCAGACAGGTCAGGTGCAGAAAACAAATGCGTGGGTTGCTGTCTTTGCAATAACATGGACTATGGTGCATGTGGCACACTTTGCATAAGTTTGATAAAAAGATGGTCGCAATGTTTGACCTCGCTTAGTCACTTTAGTTCTTCTAAACTTTACATTATCTTTGTGGGCATTACTCTGTATCAGGTGGATCAATTTTGAAAATGACTAACGCATTTCATCATGGATTGGCTAAAGTCCATCCATGTGTTTGGTTCACATGTTCTATATTATATATTTGTAGGTCATCATCACCATACATATGAAATGGAATGGGTCATGAAGCCACACATGTGAGCATTACTGAATAAGTGATGAAATCTTTTTTTACTCGCACTGTTGGTTATAGTGTTTATTTAGTACGTTGTGGATATCTCATGACACATATCAATTTCTATCTTCTATTCTCAGGATTGTTGTGATAGCATGATAGTTTGAGAAAGAAAATTATACGATACAATTGATTATAATAGCCGTTTCGATTGTTCATGGAGTCCTCTAGTAGTAATCTCCCTTAATAAACTCATTTAATTGCTTCGTTTCTCCATGTTGCTGCTCCATTACTGCTCGGACAACATCCACAATGGAGATCATTCCCACTATCCTCCCATCTATAACTGGGGCATGCCGTATATGGTTCTCTACAAAAGCACAAATATTCTGTTATTTTGCTACAAAATGTGTCATTATATTGTTATGCTTCTTGCTCTCTTATTTATTGACAAGCCAACTTATCCATCTTGTATTTCCTTAGTTCTTTCCGGCACTTGCCTGTCATGAGCTTCATTGCCTGGAGAATTTTTGTATCTGATGTCACTGTTATTAGCTTGGTAAGAGATCAAACAAAATGTCAGAAGATATCACAGATTTCTCTCCCCTTAGAACATGAACTCTGAACATAAACAGGGCCTACCTGATTGGTCATGATCTCAGCGACTTTTGTATGTTTGGAGGACCTATCGTGTATGATCACCTTCCTCAAATAGTCTGTTTAAACACGACGAAATGCATGACATACTTAGTAAGTTGATTTGCTATTTTGCAACTGAATTAGGATTTAGTTTTAATTGGCTTCCTTATTTGTCAAATTTTAGTGGCTTTGTTGGGAATCTCATGAACATGTACAAGTTAGGTTTTGATGAAATACCTCTTTCTGTGAGGATTCCTGCTATTAGCTGCTGTTCTCCTGGTTTCAGAACCACCAGAGATCCTATATTGTTTTGAGCCATCTGCATATTTCAACAGAGGAACTTATTTCATAGTTTCTGTAGAAATGAGAGTAATGGTATATATAAATATGCGTAGTTTTGATTTGCTGCAGAAACTCACTTGCTTTACAGCATCGTAGACACTGTCATTCGTGTGGCACCACAGCCAAGATCCCACCTTTTCTTCTCCCTTAGTCATTAGTACTTCTGCTACTGTTGTATTCTGCAATCCCTTCTGTGCTATTTTGGGGGATTGCCCGATCACATCATTGTTGGAACTGTCTTGATGCATTGTTGAAGATATGACATGTCCTTGAGCTGAAAACGTCTTTATCAGCTCCATTGTTCTTGATATACTTGAACTGCTAAGTTTCTTCATGTACCGTTCTTGGCAATTTCTGACTGCTTGGAGAAAGCCTTGCATTCTTGCTCCTATACGTAAACATATATGGTAAGTTTACTGCTAAATATGCATTTGGTGAGTTCAATTTAAGCGAGGTTTAGATGGTAATCGGAAATTTCTTTGGATTCCTAGCCTGATCTTTTTAATTATTGTGGCGTTTGTGTGTATCTAGATTTCAGATTGGCAGATGTCTTCAGAATTACAAAGATAAAAAACATGATAAAATATGATACCAAGGATAGGTCAGGTGCAATGATGCCTAAAGTTTGGAATGGTAGATGCTTTCATTTCTTTAAAGGTGTACTAAAATGTGTATGATACAGGAAATGTGAAATGCAATTGATGCTGTCCTATAATGTTTATATGCCTTTATGAATGAGGGCACAAGCAAAAGACATGAGATGCTTCTCAATGCTGATGATGCTAGATTTGACATGCTACCTTGCTATAGGGAAATGATACTTCAACTTGGGACTTCTGCAGATTTCAGGGACAGGGGGGTTAGCTTAGTTCTTTAAAATGCAATTAGAAGATCCCTTTACCTTTATCTGTTGCTTGCCAGGTTTAATTCTATCCTTGAATGAGAAGAAAGGGAGGCATTAAATTATTTGTTCAAAGTGGTACCTTTATGTCTTTATTAGGGCATAATGCAAAGTTTGCAGGCCAAGACATTCATTGTTCATTGTACTAAACTTGCCCATGATGAATTGGATAAAGGGCAAGAACCTTTTTGATTAAGAACTTGAAGCAAGAATAACTACCAAGTCCAAAGTAAGGGACAAAACCCCCTTGAGTTTCACTTGGAAACTTGAGAAACAAGAAATGAAACCAAGAACCACACAAGAAAACACAAACCAAAGGCCAATAGCTTGTATTACATATCAAAACACAAATATCCATCTTACAATTGTTGTTTCCAAATACTTATGGGGGATCAAAGGCCTTTCTTTCCCTTCCGTTTTGGGTCCTCAGGCACGACCCGGTCTTCTATAGTCCCACCAGCAGCCCCAGCTTCCGCCCCAATGACAGTTGACACCCAAAACATTGGCCAGCCAACCGCTGCCATAGCCAGACGCCCCTCTCGGTCTTCATCCATTGAAATCGCCATCAACATGTCTCCTCCCATCTCTCCAACTCCAACAGAACACCGGGTACCCAGCCAATTACATTCTGTAGCTCTTTCCCCCAAAACGCCAACTTCAGGCAACGTGCTAATTACCATCTTCACTAACCCATCACTGCCTGGATCGCCTCAAATGGCATCACAGCCTCAATCCCCTTCACATCCAACACAAGACTCTCCTAAGCAGGCATCCAATGAATCTGACCAGGGTGGGCAACCTATTTCTCCAGCAGAAGATTCAAGAACCACAATTCAGGACCCAACTGTGGCGGCTGAACAAGGATCTCAGGTAAAGTTGGGGAATGAAGGTGATAATGCTGACAAAGGTCAGGCTATCAAAGGGGGAAGCTTTAAACATGATGTGGTGGAAGCAATGTCTTCTATATCATCCCAGATTGCCACTACCACGAATGTTGCTCGGGACCCTGAAACAACTGCAGCATCACCAAAATCAGAGTCTCCCATGGCCAGAGGGGAACATAAGACTCTGACTGAATCAGATGAGAAGCCAGATGAAGTCAAAGAAGTGAAGGAACTGGTCCAAGAGACGAATACTGAAGCTAAAGAGATCAAGACAGAAGCCCAAGAAGTGAAGGAACTAGTCCAAGAGACAAATACTGAAGCTAATGAAGTGAACAAGACAGAAGCCGGTGACGTTCCAAAATCTGGAAATGATGTAGACAACAATAAGAAGACAGAGATTCCAAAACCAGACCAGACGCAAAAGCAGAAGCAAGATGATCCTGACACAAAAGAGTTTTCGGCTGCTTCTTTCCCCATGGCGAAACCAGCCACGCCTCAGCCTAAGAAAGGAAGCACAATTTCTGATGTCTGTAACAAATCTGTTCCATCAGGTGGAGATCAAACCCCCCTGCAAAAAGATATCAGGAGTTACATTTCAAGATTTGTCAACCGAATGGCCACTAGAGACCTCAAAAACTCTGTTTACAACAAACCTGTGAGTGTGATAAACCTTTCAGGTAAAAACAATGGGGCATCAATGCAAATAGGGCTTGTTCCATCAGAAAGTGAAGGCTATAATACTAGACGTGACCAAAGCATTGATGCAGCCCCAGATAGGGATGAAATTTCTGCAGAGAAAAGGATGGAAGATGCAGAGGCAACGGAAGATCAACCAGAGGCATATGTAAACAATAATGCACAAGGAATCAATAACTCCATTGTGTTCGATGGTTCCATAACAGAAAGAAATCCGGGAGTTCACATGGCTCTAGTCACTCCTGTTATCAAAGAACCAATACAGTCAGCAGACAAAACAAGCTCTATAGAGACATGAAAGCAGCAAATGAACAAATAGAACAACATAGATGTTCTGAACATGAAAATCCTATGCTTTCAGAACCAAATATAGAACATGAAAATCCTATGTATTATGTGAATCAATGTCCATATAAGCATAATAAGATTCCATGTATAGTTTCATATCAAACTAAGAACCGCGCACACTCTTCAAATAACACGGGCAACACTTCTACCTAACAGTCATAAGTTCAGATTTTTATGCAGCAGGCATCAAAGTTCAAACCACATTGCATCTTATAATAAAGCTTAATTTTCTCAAGAGGATTCGCATTACAGAATATCTTCTTCCTGAGAGATAGGACAAACGGAAAAAGGAAAAATGTACACATAACTCCTTGCGGGAGCGATACCATTACAGATGATTTTTCCAGTACAAAACAACTATTCACACGCTGGTTTTGTGTCAAAGCTGCTTAAACAGATAGCAAAGGCCTGGAATGCAGAAAGAGGATAACGATAGTCCATTGTAAATATGTCTTTCCCGATTTTCCCAAATTGCAAAATCACTTTATCTTGTTCTGAAGCTGGAACATTCTGGGATGGGTCAACTTCAGCTACCAGCTGAAAGTTCTTGACAGATGCCACCGTCACTCGTCCCCTAAAGTTAAGGCACCAACACTGCAGCTGCTCATGCCATCTTGGAGTTTTGTTTTTCAACAATAATGGTTCCGTAGTGCTGCCAGTTGGTTCTTTTGATTTGGATTGAAGTAAGGAACTGAAAGCAGATTCCTTTGGCGTGGTGCTATGATTTAGCAAGGGGGAAAGATTTTCAAACTCGTTATTAAATGTTGGAGGAGTAGGAGCTGTTCCCCCTTCTTGAATCGCTGAAGCTGGAACAGTGTGCATAGTGCACTGCATTCTTCTTGGACCTCTTGTACGAAGAACATTGAGCTCATAACCTATGCTGGCCACTTTATAGTTGCAAATGGGCAGTCTTGGTGATACCTTCTTTGTTGAAATTCTATTTCGCGAGTAACCATGAGAATGGATAGAGTTGACTGGAGGTTGACAATCGTGAATGTAAAACTTGGATCCAAAGAAGTTGGACCTGATATTCATGTACACAAATGAAATGGTGAGAAAAGATGAATCACAAAGAGAAAGAAGACGATTCAAACAAGGTACCTCAATTTGCCAGCATAATTGTAGCTGGTCTCAGAAAAGTCATTTGCAGCGAAAGAGATCGAGAATTCTGTTCTTGTAGTTTTCCTTATCCTTTTTGCTGACAACAGCAGTTTACTTGCCTCGCCTGAAAGAGCTGTTAACTCAAGCAGTTAGATACTTAGATTCAGACGCATTCTAACACTGGGAATCTCAATAAGTTAACAAAACACAAATTTTAAATCAAAGGACATGCTGTGGCAGAAATATGCTATGTACTAAAAGAGAATTGTTAATCCATCAAAAGCTCCCAAATTTCCAGTCCCAAGAAACTAAACCAATTGTTTTGTGATTTCCAGAGCACGTTATGCTACATCCACCACCAGTGATTTTGGACTTAGTTGCACATGATTCTTTTGATATTGTTCTCAAATAACATCGGAAAGGGCGAAACAGGAATGAACCGCTAGCATTTTATCAAATTATCACTTACAAGGGCTCAGGCCGAGGTACAATCGGTACGTTGATGTTGCCCTATCTCTTTGGATAAAGCACTGAATTGGAGAATCTCTTGGCCCCGGCTACATCACATAATATCAACAACTTAAAACAAAGTGATGGAGTAATAATATAAACAAGAGAAACCCCAAACACCATAAAAAAATTAAAATCAACCTGCTTCAACGATGCAGGGAAAGTCAATAAACCACACTCCTCAGGAGTCCTAATGATATCTCTAGTAATTTCTCTCCACGACTTGCAAACCGCAGCGCAAAAAATCACAGCCCTCCTCACCGGCCAAGTAACTTCACTGGCCTCTATTCTACCAATAATATCGAGAAGTAACTCTGGGGGCAAGTTCGCCCACGGACTGTCTTGCACCGATGCATATGAAGATGATGAGCACTCCTCAAGACTATAATGAAAATTTCTATTGTCTACCCCACATTTCTCCTCAATTGGCTGCTTTAGTTTGTTATCAATTCCGGTTTTCGCCCTAAGCTCCCTCAAGATAGATATAAATGACATATTTTGCTCCAATTAACACTATCAAAGAAAATCCACACAAAAACTAGCAAAAACTACAGAAGAACATACAAACAGAGCATTCCTTTCATAAATTCTCCACACCTCAACCTGAAAAAACATATCAATAAATAATTAGGATTTCATAAATTCAAACCAACAGTTTATGGTGCAGTACAAAGAGGGTAAAGAAAATTCAATCGACTCTAAACCCCTTTTCATCATAAAGTCTGGATCAAATTTCAGAAAATATGGGCAGACACTTGGAATGGGAAAAGCTAGAAATAATAAAGCAAGAATACAGGGGGTGTTCATTGTTACCTAATCCCAAATTCGTCGAACGAGATCCGAAGCCTAAAATAAGCCCCTTTCCACGTTTTGGTGTCTCCCTTGTGCAAAACACAGCCACACCCACGTAAAAATATACGCACAACTATTGATGTATGTATTTATCTGTATGTATGTATGTACGTATGTGTAATTGTGTATGTGATCCGTCCAAGGAGAAAGGGTCCCCTTTGTCTTGGGAAGATTAAAGAAATTCAGTGGATCAGAAGCCCAACAACAACTCCAAGAATCCCATCATGTCCCCCACTATTTTCTTCCTCACAAACACAAAATCAGATTCAATTTCTTATCTTGAAATCTGTATCGATCCTGTGTTGAACGAAATCCCTAATTTTTTTTTGTTGGGGTTAAAAACAGCGGAGGAGACCCAAATCAAATCAAAATGACGGATCAGCGCCACCACCACCGCCACCGCCACCGCTACTGAAAGCAGGACGGCAGGACGGCAGCCGGCGATTCTTGGATTCTCCAAAACTACGAATCGGGACTGGTATCGGTGTTCGTAAATTATTACCAACTGATAATTTTTATAACCGCCCTTTTCATATTCATGGCCGTTAATTTAACGGTCGGCCAGAGCTTAAATATGTGGACGAGATTTGGGAGTGAGAAAATTGTTAGGAGTGGCGCGGAGCATTACGCCAGGCGAATCTACACCGTTGCTATTACGGAGCGCGTAATGTATCGGTCTGGATTCTGCTGTGGCATGAGGAGATGAGAGTTTCTAGTTTTGAGCCAAACTTAGTTATGAAAATTATTTTATTTAATTTAATCAATTGGGCATGCATAAGAATAGTTTAATTTAATTTAATTAGTTTCTCTCTAGATAATCAACTTCATTTGTTTCGTTTTATTCGTTATGCTTTTCTTTTTGGGCGTTTCTTTTTATTCGTTACACTTTCCTTTTTGAATAAGTTTTTGTAGTGAAATGAAGAGTATTTTTGGAATGAACCCCACTATTTGACTTTTTGTATGTGTGGTGTGATTGTTATTATATTGTGAGGTCAAGGGTATTTTTGGAAAAAGTGATCCTTCTTAAAATGTGTGAAAAATGTGAAGTGTAAGTATATATACAAGACATTGGTTGGCATTGGTGTGGGGTCAACGCTGTGGGTCCGCCAATGCTTAAGAATTTTTTTTTGATTTTTTACAGAAAAATAAGTTATGAATAAATTTGAAGTGCTACATGTCAATATAGTACAGTATTTTTCTTTTCCTTCGCTCATTTCTCTCTCTCTCTCTCTCTCTCTCTCTGCATTTTTCTTCTATTTTTTCATTCGAGTCTTTTATACGCAGTCATTCAGGTATTTTTGGATTTTTTAGATAACATTTGTTTATATTCATATTATATTTTTTAATTGGAGTTTTAGTTT
>MAYD01547595.1:0-16239 GCA_001909325.1 Ruellia speciosa
CACGGGGTGTTACAGTTGGTACATGTGCATATCGGGTTGACATTAATGTTGAAAGTTATTTCCACTTGGATGAAGTTGAAAGGAATAAAAACTGGGAGGAGACAAAGGTACTTGGTTGTTTAATTGATGTAATTGATTTAATTGGTTTAATAGGTTTAATTTATATATAATTTGGCATTGGTTCTTGTTAACTTCTTTGCAGAGACTTTTCAACATTCAAGAGCCTGGATTAACGAAAAAGGAAAGCAAGTTTCAATTACTAGTTGCCGCTCGGTTTAAAAACTGGAAGTTCAAACTTAGATGACGGTGGTAATGAAGAGTGATGATCCTAGTAAGTCCAATCACTGTTTGTTGTGCAATTCATAAATTGATTTGATATGCGCAATTATTAATTGGAATTATTTGCCTCTAATATTACTCAGCAGGTGATGAGCAACTAGGACAAGCAGATTTTGATGAAGGATTAAGAGATATCGAGGTCGAAGAAGGGGAAGGAGGTGGAAGGAAATCAAAGAAGCAAAAGAAGAAAAAGGACGACGATAATTGGGTGGTATATGACGGTCTCATATCTCAGGATCAGTGGAAGGAATTTGAAAAAACATATTATGGCAAAGAATTTCAGGTATGGATGCAACAAGTATGTTTATCTGTTTGTGATAGTTTCCTAATCAAATACGTGATGTGTGTTATTTTCTTTGTTGATTTTGTATGATGCAGGCCAAAAGCGAAAAAGCAAGAGCTAGTGGAAAGAAAAATGAGCATCCACATCAGATGGGCCAAAACTCTTACTACATTTCCGAACAAAAGTGGATCAAAGATGGACGACTTTCCCCACCTCCAGCTACTGAGTTGTCCAATTCCACTGTAGATAGCCCATCCATCGATTTTAGGGTTTCGAGGAGACCGAAATTATGGAAGCAAGCTTGCTCACGAGAAGAAACTCAAGGATGGCTCGTGGGGTATTGATCCTTCCGCTGTCTAGACACAAGAGGTTGTCCAAAAATTGTAAGTTCATCCTTTAATATAAAAGGTTTTGTATTACGCTGTGTTTATTTCGTTCTTAGAGTCAAATTATACAAGTTTTTTATTACCTATCAAGCTATCAATTCCAAATATGTTGTTACCTACATTTGGTTGTAGAATTGGCTGTAAATAATTTTTTTTTTTTTATCCAGGATCAACAGTTAGAGGCAGAGGCCAAATCGAAAGAAGATGGTACATTCGTTCAAGAACACGGTATGGATGCATTGTCCAAGGCTATAGGAAACAAGACCATCGTGGGCTTGTGAAGGGCATATGTGGAGTTAACGTCGGGATAGAGACTGTGTTTGGGAGAGCAAGTCGCAAGGGAAAAAAAGCGAGGACAGAGAGACAACTAAGGAAATCACGAACAGAGTCATGGCAGAAATGCAGGCAAGATTTGATAAAGAGCTTGAAGAATGGGTGGGTGCCGTGGTGGAAGAAGCTATTAAGAAAAGGTTTGGACAGGTTGCCAGAACAGGGGATTCCACTCACCTTCCACACACTCCTAGAGCAAATGTGTCCAAAGTAGCATTCGTACGAGCACCACGGATTTTGAAGGTAATTCAAATTTCCTAACACTAACTTATTTTTTTATATTGTGGACTAGTAACAATGCTAATATATTACTCTTAGGTCAATACATTGTGCTATCTTGCTGTTATGGACATCGACAACAAAAACTTAGTAGTGGTTGCTGATGGCACAGCATATCCATACGATTCAACCACTCCGGTTATCCATAACGAGAAAGCAATGATCGAACATTATAGGGTATCTTTGGATAACCCATATCCGGAGCACATCAGTGTTGAGCTCCCGTGTGTGTCTAAAGATGGTGAGACCACAAAAGTTGTCCAAGCCAAAGGCCATTTCTTGGAATGGCCAGTGGACCAAGTCATCTTTAAAGATGAAGATGAGGTAATAACATTCCTTGTGTTTTTCAATTACTAGTAAAAAATAATTACTATTAACATCGTTTTTAATCGTCATAGGTATTGCGGGATGATGCCAGGGAAAACTAAACACCAAAATCAATTGTTGGTAGTACTAAAGCATCCCAAATAAAGACTCCTGATCTAGATGGTGATGAGGACAAGTGTCAGTTTTTGGAACAGATGCTAAGTAGTGCGGTTGAGTTCGAAGCCCTGTATTAATAACCATAACTCCTCCCCTTTTTATTACACCGAGGAAGCAAATTTCTCAATTGTCACGAGGGTTGACCATGAGGAATTTCTCAAAGGGGATTGCATCAACATCTCAATTCTTCATGTGTACCAGTTGTAAGTGCTTTCTAAATTTAAATCAATAACTACAAACTATTCTATATCTTGGTTATCCCTTATAACTTCATGACCCAAGTACGTTTTTATTAAAATGCGGGCAGGTTTTTTATGAAGGAATACACAAATTTTTTTGAACAGTCATTAGTGTCCATGCTGTGTCCCGCAAAATTGTTTGCAGATATCGCAAAAAAAACAACCTTCTAAGTACAGAGATTACCTTCGATGCTTTTCTGGCTGAGAAGGACAAAAATGAAAAGCAAAGCAAGTTCCTTTTGGCGCCATATAAAGAAGCGTAAGAACAATCACAACTTTCATTTACTGAATGAATGAAAGGACCCTATTTATCTTATTAAAAGCATATGAATCATGTAGGGGACATTGGCTACTTTTCTTCATCGAATTCAAACGGGCCAAGTGTACGTGTTCAACTCCATAAGGAGTGACAATCTACGAAACCTACAAATCTATCCATTCCTTAATTTGTAAGTATTTTGTAATAGTATCCAATTAATTAACATTGCTCGTTCTTTTAAGTCAACCTAATTGCTAAATTTTGTGTTAAATCCCTTATGGAGGGCATTTCAAATCTACAAGGCCAATGGGGGTAAGTGTAAAAAACAAGCTCCAAGGAATTCTGGTTTTCTACAATGAAGGTTTGTTCGTCCGGCTAGCTAGCTCTTAAAACATACCCATATTTCTTGTTTTGTTTGCCTTTATTTCATGTATTCTTTGTGTTGGGTAAAATAGATTATGCAATTGATACTTGTTTTCACATTCCAATATATTCTTGATAGTGTGCTCAACAACTCGGGTCAGTGGAATGCGGCTATTACACGATGAAGTTCATGAACGAAGTGGTGTCAATGTATAGCGATAGCACCAACTTGAAAGATGTAAGTAAACACCTTTGATCTATAACCTTGTTTTCCTTATTTCTGACACTATGGTAATGTACATGTATTTAGTATACAACACATCTCTAATTGTGGGAAGTTAAATTTTAAGGAATATTTTGAAACGCATTTGCCTTATACCATAGAAGAGATCAATGTAGTTCGAGAGCAATGGGTGAAGTTCTTCAGGCGTAGGTACAGTGTTTGGCTATGCAGTGGTAATGGTATTAGGTTTAATGTGCTTGTGTTCACTAATATATCCTTTTTCGAATCTTGCTTTACAGGTGGATAGATAATATGTGAACCGAACATTTTGACCTCATAGGAAGGTGCATGTAACGAAATTTTATCATTTTTACATCAACAAGTTATGACCTTTGAGCTAATATGGTATTCCAATATCTACTAATAGATTGCCATATTTGAGCCTTCATCTTTGAATAGTTGGTAATTGATTCTATGGTTATCCTTCATTTCAGAATTGCATTTAAATCCTAACTTTGATATTGTTTTCTCCAGTTTCAGGTGTAAAGAATTGAACTATGGGAATCCGAAAGCAGCCTTTTAATTAACTTATTCTATGTTGCTACTATTCTGATTTCTCTTTCTTGCTTAATTTATGAACTGTATGTTGTGAACAATAAGCTGGTATCATTTCTGTTTATTTACTGTATGATTAAATTATTCTATGTTGAAACTGAAACCTGGTATCATTTCTGGAACAATAACCTGTAGTTGAATTGGAAGGACAACCTGAATGTGTTGAATTGGTCTTACTATTGAACTGCTATGAAACAATGAGTGATGAGGCAGGCTGTGATGATAGAATTCTAAAATTCTCACCCTTATTTGGGCTGGTGAATCGGCTGGGGAACATTCGCAACTGGTGTATGCAGCCATGGCGGGGCAAATTTTCCCCATGGCATGTTGATAAGTTGAATAATCTAAGCCAATCCCTTATTAAATGTACTGTATGTGGAATTGGAACTTGTTGAGATGACTATGTCTAAAATGATATGCCGTTGGATTGAAAGTGTTGAGAAGATTAAGTCTAATTCGCTCATAATTTTAGCCTATTGGTTTTAATCATGGAAGACATCAATCAAAAGTATATATATGAGCTGATTTTGGTTTGTTGTTGCCAATTACCATTTTATAAATGTCATTGATGTTTTTGTATTAATTATGAATTAGCATTGATGTGATTATCAAATAATGAACTCACACATGTAGATTTGAATATCTTGTCTTTCTTCATAGAAAATAAAGCTAACACTTGGTTCTTGGTTTTAATCTCAAGTGTTTTGCCAGATTTGCTTCTTTCATGTCAAATGTAAATGCTTTCTTTTCCTTTACCTCTTCATATGCATTTAATTACCTTTCATTTGCTGGTATATATATGAACAAGAGATTTGGTATGGTCTGGTATTGCTTGTACTTGTGGTATGTTTGTGTATGGTCACTTTGTCCCATTTATTGGATCTTGCAATATATTGTCATGATCTAATGTGTCTGGTAATGTTTTAATCATCTGACGAGTATATGTCTAACTTGGCTGTTGTTCTATTTGCTTTGAAACAGAGTTTAGCTCTATGGATCCACAAATATTTGGCTGTTTTATGTCCATGTTGCCTACATTTCTATGTAATTAAGTTGGTAAGTGGATTCTTTATATTTTATCTGCTTCCAGTTCTATCATTGTATTGTGATTGAAATTGAGTCAATGAATTAAAGATGCCTAAATTTGGTTCTGTCTGTGCATATGGATCCTATTCTTGAATTTGTTTTATTATTGCATTCAGGTGTGAATTGAATCTCTGGATATAGGTATTTGCAGGTAGGTGCTTTTTAAAAAAAATTGAACGGGTAGATGCGGGCCTGCTACAAGGCCCAGTGCAACAAGACAGCAGAAGCGGGCAAAGCTACAAGGCCCGGTGCAATTGAACCCTTTAGAAGCGGGCATCACTATAAAGCTCGGTGTAATTGGTGACATTAGAACCGGGCTTAGCTTTAGTGCCTGGTGCAATTGCTTAGGAGATGAGATGCATGCAGTCTTTAGATGTGGGCCTCAATTGTGTGCCTGGAGCAATTGGTTTGAGCTATAGATGCGTATTTGGCCTGTATTAAATGAACTTGCCCTTTTGAACCTCCTGCATAAGATGCGGCCCTTGTACGCTGCAACAGGTGACCTTAGAGCCCGGTGCTAATGCCCATTTTTCTACTAGTGGCAAGGGAAACAATGCCATGGGGAAACGGGGTAACAAATAAAGCATAGTATAGGCACACAAACAGATAACACATAAGACATCACACCATCTCATACCGGTGTTTCAACCACATAGAGCATACACAAATGCACATGATGCATGGCCTAACATACACCTATCTATTCTATATGTAATCCAATGCAATGGAATGCCTAGGCTGGCACCTACCTACTGCCTTTACTGGCAGTGAATCACGCTTTACCGGCGACCAGCAGTCCTTGCCTTTACCGGCAGAGAGGACCTCCAGCATGTCTTTACCACCACACCGGGAATGCAGAAACACTGGACATGACTTTACTGTCAAGCCAGAAATGCAAGTGAGCCACTGGTATGTCTTTATCGCCATATTAAGGGTGCAATGAAACCATCAACATGTCTTAACCGCCATGTCGGAAATGTAAGACCATGCCTTTACCGTCACACCACGTAATATCAACAGCATATAACCCACATGCTCAGCATCAGGAAAGGCTTGCTACAACCACAAACTGGCTCATGCAATATCATGCATAACGATCCCACATGCAATACCATGCATATAATCAACAAGAAGTCATAATTCAGGCAACCTATTCACCTAGGTTCGCATGCCAAGTACCTGCCCTATTAGACTTTTAAGGCTCACGAAATAACAATCCAACAACCTAGTCCAAGGTTCATAAATCATACTAATTCGCACATGAGTTCATAGCATCAAGATAAATCATCAATCAAGCCTATCAGTTAGGGCATACTATGTCATCCGTCAAGGAATAGCTATATACAAGCTCAGGAGAAGGTAGAATAAGATCACATGACACATCGCAACCCTGTCAGAGAAGTGGTCAACCAGGACTGCGCGTCCTTCAGATCGGAACACACTGTCCCTGGCGTGGTCCCCGAAGCCCAGTCCACCCGAACAGTGCTCGACCGCACCCGTACAAACCGGATTGTAACGCCCCAATTTTCCCTAATTGGCCACGTCACCGCCACACCTAATCTACCTTGGATTCTACGCCTAATCCTTAGTAAGCTCGGTGCTCAGGCTTAACCAAATCATCTAATCCTATCAAAGTATGCTGGATTTCAGAAACGTGTCCCCTCTGATCACAGCTCACCGTATTAAAACTGGAAAACAGTCAGTCACGCAAAACAATGTCTATATTCTATTACAGGCAATACAATTGCAAAGTCAAAATGCAAAAAAATATCCCACATCCGGGATTCGGCTAATTAATACAAGCCGATAAACAAAATGACATTTATGAGGCATAAAGTTCAGAACATAATTAAATAACTGAAATGTAACACACAGAACAGTAAAGTACTATGTCCTCTCAGCCTCACTAAAGTCCCCTGAGGTCGAAACCTCATCCCGCATGCACATCAGTCTGGGTTTTCTTAACCCGCTGCCGTCTTCATCTGCACAATGCAAATAGCACCGTTAGTCAAAATGACTAAGTAGGGATCACACACAACATGCTATGCTATGCATATGGAAATGCATCATGATCCACGTCAAGAACGTCTCCAATACGTTGACTTAACGGGTTTCAAAAGACACTCGGACTTATGCACATCATCAGTGCATCTTTAAGATCATGCATGAAGTTTGATGCATCTTTGAAATCATTTCTTTCTTTTCGAAATCATGAAAGAACAACTTAAAGTGGAAACATGATTTAAAATCGATGCATTATCTTAAGAATGCAAGAACATACTGAACCCGTGATTCAAACATAAGAACCATAACCATTCATCTTTTGTTATGTTCGAAAATTCAGAATTCGAACACAATATAAAACTCATCATCATTAGTAGCCATTCACATACACATTACCTTTGCGACTTCAAAATGTATAACCATACATCATCATCATCATCATCATCATCATCATCATCATCATTTATAGAGTAAGGTAACCTGTAGTACATACAATAGGGTCCACCCGCCTACTACCGCACATATAGGCTGATATGCAGGCACGACAGGGGTCACCCG
This sequence comes from Ruellia speciosa, assembly GCA_001909325.1. Taxonomy (NCBI): domain Eukaryota; kingdom Viridiplantae; phylum Streptophyta; class Magnoliopsida; order Lamiales; family Acanthaceae; genus Ruellia; species Ruellia speciosa. The sequence goes on from MAYD01547595.1 coordinate 7,448, forward strand.
TAGCGGAACCATACATTTGAACCTCATGGAGTACTTGTAAGAGCCATTGTAGTTGGGAACCCGATGTACCCAATCGGTCCAAATAGTTCTCTCCCAGGGCCAAAGATCGAATGGTTCTATATGCGGTCTCATGTGCTTCACCCCCAACACGCTTACCATCCCATTCGACCCCTTAACTGAACTTAAATTACCGGTAAACCTCGATAAGGGAGCTACCCTCATGAGTAGTGCAGTGCATTCAGAAAGTCGAAACTTCCCGTTTGTTGGGTAAAGCATTAACCTTAACCTATGGCGAACAACCCACATGCGAGGATCATTGTTGGTTTACCGCTCTATTTCCATCTTTACGTGATTAATTCATTTAATGCATTGCATCAAATTTTATTAATCATCCATTCATTTCCACTTATTGCATTGCCTCTGTTCAGTTCGAGACAAGGGATAGCGACCACTTGCTCGACCACTGATAGGCTTTACCTTTTTAAATACATAATCCATTTCAATAATCAAATCATAGAATGCATATAGCATGATAAATCACGTAGGAGCATTCAAACATATGATTTCATACAACCACATTTAATCGCATAACAATTAAATTTAAATAATTTAATTGAAACCATACCTCATTTATGAATTTAATTAAATTCATTAAATCATTTCAAAATTATAAATGCATAGCATTTAAACTCATAAAGTAATTCAACTAAGTAATTTAATTGAATAATAGCCCATTCATGCATTTAATTTAACAAATTAAAATGCATAATATAATCATTTAATCAATCAATAAACCTTTCATGCATTTAAAGATTTAATATAATAAATCAATTAAATGTCAAATAGAATTTGGGAAGGATTAAACATTTTTAAGTCCAAAATAAAATTTATCCTAAGGCATGTGGGACTTATGGGTGCCCGGTGTATATCCTTACCTTTATCTACAGTCTTCTGATTCTTCGATTGACATGGATTCCCACTGTCCGGATTGATCGGCAATACCTTGAACCAGAACAACCTGACATCAATATTTCTGAATCATTTATCCAACTCAAAATGTCCTAAATTTAATATTTTATTTAACAATTAAATTTAAACAATAATCCCTTAGATTATTATTATTTTTCATCGGTTGTCATTTCTTTTTACTTGACTGCTCAGAGGTTTCAAGTGTAGTATCTGTAATTGAGAACACTTGTCAATACCTCTCATCATCGCAGGAAACATTTAATTAATTGGTATAACAAATTAATGTCTCAATTATTCCCTTAAACCCAATTAATTAATTAGCTCCAGTAACCAGGCCCATGTCCGTCTCTGATTTCAGATCCAAACCAACAGCTTAATTATTCAAGGCCCAAGCCGAAGCCCAAAGCCCATCTCTGATCTGACCCAAACCCATTAATTAATTGTCCCAAGCCCAATGCCCTGAACTGTTTGAATTAATTTAACACGCCCAGTACCTTGCACGGCCCAATGCCAAACAATTTTTCCATTAAGTCTATTCCAAACGCAGGCCAAAGCAAGGATAGGCCCAAAACACTAATTTATTCTTGCTACACACCACAACCGATCAAACACTAAGGAATGAAGAACAAGTGAAGAACATTTTGAAGGCTGGAAAGAACACAACACACTGCCCAGAATTTCCATAAACCAAACCGAATCAAAATTGACCCTTGGGTTTGCCTCAGACCGGCCTCGGTCTTCACATCATTGGCATAACCCTGTTCCAATTGAAATCCTCCATCCCAAAATCAAGGCTAAAGCCGACGGGGGTGGCTTAAAATTGAAAGTTTAAAAATCAACACCAAAATCGGAACAGACTGCCACACAGGGCACAACCAACAATACCAAAAATCCCCTTTCGTCTCCAACCACTAACAAGGGGAAACAGAAAAGAGATCGAGATACCCACCTGCAACACAAGAACCACCGGGACTCATAACCTGAACTAACTAATTGGGGAAACTAGAATTTTACCAAAACCCAAGCCCTCAGTAGCTCTTAGCCTTCATCAGGCATTCATCACAAACATCAAGCACCACTTTAACATGGACTAATCGGCCCAAAATCTCCAAAATCAACACAGCCGAGAGCGAAAAAAACGAGATCTAAGGTTTTGAGAGATTTTACCTTCGGCCGAGAGAACAATAAGATCCAGATCCAGCAAGCAAATGGGGTCGAGGGTTAGGGGAGTTTCCTTAAATAGGTCATCTTGCCCTTAGCCCTAAACTCGCGACCTCATCAACCAAAAACCACGACGGCAATCTCAACCCCAAATGGTCACGGTTTCACTCGCGACCAACACCAAACCCACAACTAAGGGAAAAACAAAGTCGCGACCGAGAAAGGACAAGATCGCGACCCCGCGACCTCATGTACCAACTCTCGCGACTGGAAGAGGGAAAAGATGCGATGGGAAGAAGAATAAAGCACAATTCTGCCGATGCTGCCTTCTAGTTCTAATTCTTAATATTAATTAAGAATTGCCGATTAGCAATTTAGTCCTTCAGCTTTTCCTCTTAATTCGATATGACCCTAGGCCTTTTCCCCTCTTCAATTTCAGCCCCACGACTTCCTGAATCCTTCAAATTGATCTCAAAGTCTTTGTTTCTCAATTTTTGACCCCCATAAGTTTTAAAAACTCCATTTTATCCCCAAATCTTTTTAATATTTCTTTTTCCTCCAAAATAAATATTTATTTATTTTCCTAATTCTTGTACAGTAACACCGGGTGTTACAATCACCCCCACTCGGATTAATTCTGTCCCCGGAAATACTGAGCTGACAACCTTGACAATCTGACTGCTGAACAATGAAACACTGAATCACTGATCACTGAAACACTGCCTCAACACTGAGCATTGAACAACTGTACTGATCAAATCATCTGACCACTAAACAGCCAAACTTCTGAATCAATGACCACTGAATGACTCATCTAATAATCAAGCTGATTAACTAATCATCTGACCCGTTAAACGCTGAATCACTGTACCTCTGACCCGACTAATTCTAGGGTTAAGGTTCATTTAGGATTTCATCCTAATCTAGTTGTCTACAAGCAGTCACAACAATTGCAAGTAAACACATATCATGATCCTGATTCCACAGGTATCATAGATCACACAAATCACATTACCCGATCAGGGTTACAACCATGGATATTATCTTCCCAAGCCTGATGAAAGCTTTCTGCCTTATGCAAAATGTACAAAGGCTAAGAAAGTAAAACCAACCTAGCATGTCTACATTCTAAAATCCACACAATTCAAAATTATGCATAACGTTAGGATGGTTCGCCTATTTGGCTCGCCTAATCCCTTTTAAAATTTATTCCCGAAGGAACGTGTCATATGCAATGCATGCCAATGCAAATGCAAATGAGTTGATATGCGTACAAACACAGAAGAACAATCACATCATTCTTACCCAAGACATGTTCGGCCCTTTCCGGAGCCTCTGCCTCTAATCGACTGATCACATAGATTCTGTCTCAGTTACGATTTTCTTGTTGATTGTTCGACTGACCCTGAACCGGTTGTTTCCCTTTATCTTGGACTGTGGATTGCATATTTGGCACACTTTGTTTGAGATGTTGAGGATTCGGGCAGTTCTCATGATATGCCCCGCCTTACCACAATTGTAGCACTCGAACGGAGTACCATCACACCTCCGACCGTAGTGGCTTTTGCCACATTTTCAACATCCCTTATTTCCTTGCGTTACCTTTTCTTTACCCTTGTCAGTACTCCAAGTCCATGAGGCCTGATCATAGCGATCACCCCCACTCGGATTCTTCTTAGCCTGATGAGGCTCCTAGATGACAATTCCTTTTTCTTTCTTTCGGTTCCTTTCCTCTTATACCGGTTTATCCCTGGCAGATTGTTCCTCTCAAACTCTCTTTGATACCCGATAGAGGTTAGCAGCTCTTTCGTACATGTCTTGAACTGTGGTACTATTGTGAGAAGAGATCGTAGTCTGTAGGTACGGGAGAAGTCCCAGACTGAATTGATCCAACATCAATTCCTCATCTCTAGCAACTCCTGGCAGGTATTGTGACAGCTCAATGAACTTCGTGTAGTAGTCCTCGACTGTCATCTCTTTTGTCATCCTAAGGTTTCTGAATTCATCAGCCTTCATACATCTTATGTGCACAGGATAGAACCTTGCCTTCAAGTCTGATACCAAGTATGTCCAACCATAAGCTGCATCTCTCAGCTTATCCTCTTTCACTGCCCTCCACCAACGGCGAGCTTCGCCTTCGAAGTAGTAAGTGCCAATACTTACCTTCAAATCGTTCGGGCAACGAGAAACAGTGTAGATTTCCTCAATCCTTTCAAGCCAGTTTTCCAGTTCTGCAGGTTCAGTGAATCCCACAAACAGTGGTGGTCTGAGCTTTGCAACCCTGCTAAACGGATTCAGCTCGTTTCTCTGATTCAGTGCGGCCATGAACTGATCAAACGAATTTTCGGCAGGCGCCGGCTGACTCTGATTTTGACCAGGCTCATTTCCCACTGACGCTACACCCTCGGCCCAACCGGCCTCATTACCCACCATTGGTTCCCTGGCAGGTCTACCTCTATCGTGGCCTCTGCCCCTGCCTCTATCTGGATGTGGCGGCATCTAAATCCACGAATTTCTGTCAATGCTCAATTCGGACCCAACAGTTTCGATCGGCCCTGCTCAAGCACTAATTACCAAACACACACATCACACCAATCACAATATGCAATGCATGCAAAAGCCCCAAAGAAAACCCCCGCTCACACTTAAAATTCTAAACCAATTTTTAATTCACGTAAGCACATTGGGTTTCCAAGTTTTAATAGTATAGAGCATACATTGCTCTGATACCACCTTGTAACGCCCCGATTTTCCCTAATCGGCCATGTCACCGCCACACCTAACTTACCTTGGATTCTACACCTAATCCTTAGTAAGCTCGGTGCTCAGGCTTAACCAAATCATCTAATCCTATCAGAGTACACTGGATTTTAGGAAATGTGTCCCCTCTGATCACAGCTCACTGTATTAAAACTGGAAAACAGTCAGTCACCCAAGTCACGCAAAACAATGCCTATATTCTATTACAGACAATACAATTGCAAATTCAAAATGCAAAAGAATGTCCCACGTTCGGGATTCGGCTACTTAATACAAGCCGATAAACAAAATGACATTTATGAGGCATAAAGTTCAGAACATAATTAAATAACTGAAATGTAACACACAGAACAGTTAAGTACTATGTCCTCTTAGCCTCACTAAAGTCCTCTGAGGTCGAAACCTCATCCCGCATGCACACCAGTCTGGGTTTTCTTAACCCACTGGCCGTCTTCATCAGCACGATGCAAATAGCACCGTTAGTCAAAACGACTAAGTAGGGAACACACACAACATGCTATGCTATGCATATGGAAATGCATCATGATCCACGTCAAGAACATCTCCGATACGTTGACTTAACGGGTTTCAAAAACACTCGGACTTATGCACATCATCAGTGCATCTTTAAGATCATGCATGCAGTTTGATGCATCTTTGAAATTATTTCTTTCTTTTCGAAATCATGAAAGCACGGCTTAAAATGGAAAAATGAGTTAAAATCGATACATTATTTTAAGAATGCAAGAACATACTGAACCCGTGATTCAAACATAAGAACCATAATCATTCATCTTTTGTTATGTACGAAAATTCAGAATTCGAACACAATATAAGACTCATCATCATTATTAGTCATTAACATACACATTACCTTTGCGACTTTAAAATGCATAACCATACATCATCATCATCATCATCATTTATAGAGTAAGATAACCTGTAGTACATACAATAGGGTCCACCCACCTACTGCCGCACATATAGGCTGATATGCAGGCACGACATGGATCACTCGTATCGGAACCATACATTCAAACCTCATAGAGTACTTGTAAGAGCCATTGTAGTTGGGAACCCGATGTACCCAGTCGGTCCAACTAGTACTCTCCCAGGGCCAAAGATCGAATGGTTTTATCTGCGGTCTCACGTGCTTCACCCCCAACACGCTTACCATCCCATTCGACCTCTTAACTGAACTTAAATTACCGGTAAACCTCGATAAGGGAGCTATCCTCATGAGTAGTGCAGTTCATTCAGAAAGTCGAAACTTCCCGTTTGTTGGGTAAAGCATTAACCTTAACCTATGGCGATCAACCCACAGGCAAGCATCATTGTTGGTTTACCACTTTATTTCTATCTTTACGTGATTAATTCATTTAATGCATTGAATCAAATTTTATTAATCATCCATTCATTTACACTTATTGCATTGCCTCTGTTCAGTTCGAGATAAGGGATAACGACCGCTTGCTCGACCACTTATAGGCTTTACCATTTTACATACATAATCCATTTCCATAATCAAATCATAGAATGTAAATAACATGATAAATCACGTAGGAGCATTCAAACATATGATTTCATACAACCACATTTAATCGCATAACAATTAAATTTAAATAATTTAATTGAAATCATACCTCATTTATGAATTTACTTAAATTCATTAAATCAATTCAAAATTATAAATGCATAGCATTTAAACTCATAAAGTAATTCAACTAAGTAATTTAATTAAATAATAGCTCATCCATGCATTTAATTTAACAAATTAAAATGCTTATTATAATCATTTAATCAATCAATAAACCTTTCATGCATTTAAAGATTTAATATAATAAATCAATTAAATGCAAAATAGTTGGGAAGGAATAAACATTTTTAAGCCTAGAATAAAATTTATCCTAAGGCATGTGGGACTTATGGGTGCCCGATGTATATCCTTACCTTTATCTACAGTCTTCTGATTCTTCGACTGACACGGATTCCCACTGTCCGGACTGATTGTCAATACCTTGAACCAGAACAAACTGACATCAATATTTCTGAATCATTTATCTAACTCAAAATGTCCTTAATTTAATTGTTTATTCAACAATTAAATTTAAATAATAATCCCTTAGATTATTATTATTTTTCATCGCTTGTCATTTCTTTTTATTTGACTGCTCAGAGATTTCAAGTGTAGTATCTGCAATGGAGAACACTTGTCCATACCTCTCATCATCGCAGGAAACATTTAATTAATTGGTATAATTAATTAATGTCTCAATTATTCCCTTAAACCCAATTAATTAATTAGGTCTAGTAACTAGGCCCACGTCCGTCTCTGATTTCAGATCCAAACCAGCAGCTTAATTATTCAAGGCTCAAGCCGAAGCCCAAAGCTCATCTCTGATCTAATCCAAACCCATTAATTAATTGTCCCAAGCCCAATGCCCTGAACTATTTGAATTAATTTAACAGGCCCAGTACTTTGCACGGCCCAATGCCAAACAATTTTTCCATTAAGTCCATTCCAAACGCAGGCCAAAGCAAGGATAGGCCCAAAACACTAATTTGTTCTTGCTACACACCACAACTGATCAAACACCAAGGAAATGAAGAACAAGTGAATAACATTTTGAAGGCTGGAAAGAACACAACACACTGCCTAGAATTTCCATAAACCAAACCGAATCAAAATCGACCCTTGGGTTTGCCTCAGACCGGTCTCGGTCTTCACATCATCGGCATAACCCGGTTGCAATTGAAAGCCTCCATCCCAAAATCAAGGCTAAAGCCGACGGGGGTGGCTTAAAATTGAAAGTTTAAAAATCAACACCAAAACCGGAACAGACTGCCACACAGGGCACACCCAACAATTCCAAAAATCCCCTTCCATCTCCAACCACTAACAAAGGGAAACAGAAAAGAGATCGAGATACCCAACTGCAACACAAGAACCACCGGGACTCATAATCTGAACCAACTAGTTGGGGAAACTGGAATTTTAACAAAACCCAAGCCCTCCGCATCTCTTAGCCTTCATCAGGCATTCATCACAAACATCAAGCACCACTTTAACACGGAATAATCGGCCCAATATCAACACAGCCGAGAGAGGAAAAATCAAGATCTAAGGTTTTGAGAAATTTTACCTTCGGCCGAGAGAACACTAAGATCCAGATCGAGCAAGAAAATGGGGTCGAGGGTTAGGGGAGTTTCCTTAAATAGGTCATCTCGCCCTTAGCCCTAAACTCGTAACCTCATCAACCAAAAACCACGACGGCAACTCAACCCCAAATGGTCGCGGTTTCACTCAAGACCAACACCAAACCCACAACTAAGGGAAAAACAAAGTCGCAACCAAGGGAGGACAAGATCGCGACCTCGTGACCTTAGGTACCAACACTCTCGATTATAAGAGGGAAAAGATGCGATGGGAGGAAGAAGAAAGCACAATTCTTGTAACACCCCGGTCTTCCTGAACCGGACGATGCTACCGCCTCACCTAACTTACCTTGGATTCTACGCCTAATCCTTAGTAAGCTCGGTGCTCAGGCTAAGCCAAATCATCTAATCCTATCAGAGTACGCTGGATTTTAGGAAACGAGTCCCCTCTTATCGCAGCTCAGCATACTAAAACTTAAGCACATACAAGCTGATAAACCAAATGACATTGAGGCATAAAGTTCAGATCATAATAAATAACTGAAATGTAAAACACATAAAGCAGTTATGACTATATTCTCTCAAGTCTCACCAAAGCCCATGAGGTTAGAACCTCAACCCGCACAGTCACCAGGGGAAGCAGCGTGCACCCACTGGTCATCCTCACCTATATGATGCAGAAGCACCGTTAGTCGAAAACGACTAAGTAAGGAACACACACATGCAGTACATGCCATGCATATGAG
>MAYD01547621.1:0-15575 GCA_001909325.1 Ruellia speciosa
GCCTTAAATAGGCCTTCCAACCCTTGCCCTAAAGCTTACGACATCGCAACCAAACCCACGACATCGATCAAAGCTTTCGACATCGAGAGGAAAAAACGAAGAGGAGAAGAAACGAAAAACATCATTCTGCTGATTCTGTCTTCAATCCTCATTCTTAACAATTAAGAATGAGGGATTTACAATGTGGTCCCTCCAACTTCCACTTCAATTCAATTGAGTCCCCATCCTTTCAATTTAACTCAGTCGAGTCCTCAATATTTCCAAATCTTCAATTTCAGCACCTTAACTTTCTGAAATTGCAATCTGGTCCCTGAAGTTTTCCAAACTTACACTTTGACCCCTCAAGAACCTTATTATTCCATTTTCCACCCCGGGGAATATTATTCACTAAATGTCGCCCATTGTCGCTGTTGGGCTTCCTTATCCGTAATTGGGCTTCTTAATCCAACTGGGCCCAATTAATTATTCATTCGATTTGATCCATCGAATCCTTTAAGCCCAAACATTCTCAATAAAATCCTTCGCGCCTTAAAAATTAATTATTCTTCTATAATTAATTTCGTGAAAATTTTTTACACATTTTCCGACACCGGAATCACTGTTTTTCACCGGTAAGGACTGTTCTGTAGCATGGGATGTTACATTGACAAAGTTACCAAACACCTCCTTGTTCCAACGGCGAATACTGTTAGCCAAATTGGAAAGTTTCGTCATAGTTAAGCTACCGCCCTCCCAATTAGCAGTGACTAGATCATTGAAAGATTCATGTTATAGCCATCCGGAAAAAAACCGAAACGAGCGTTCAACGCCTCTCATTCTAGAGCATGTAGTAGCCAGCACAATAGGACGATGATCAGATTTCATTCTCGGTAAGTGCCAAACTCACACATCCGAAAACGAATCATCCCATTTATCATTACAGATAATCCGATCCAAGCGCTCATAGACTCCTCCCCTTTGCCATGTAAATTGGGGGCCTAAGAACCCCAAGTCGCGCATGTGAGTGTCGAACAAAAACTCATGAAATTGACGACACCCCTGAACAGTTGGCCGCCCCCCCCCTTCGCTTTTCATGAGGATGCAAGAAGGCATTAAAATCCCCACCCACAACCCACGACAAGTTAACTGAATCCGCAATCTCCCGAAGTTGAGCCCACAGTTGGCTACGCCTCAGCTGAGCTGGACTCCCATAAACCGGCGTTAAAAGGAATTCCTTATGACAATCCTTAACCCACACCCGCAAGTGAACATGCTTACTATGATTAACCAAAACATCCAGCTCCACGGTATCATCCCAGAGCACCCAAATTCCACCGGCAAACCCCCTGGCCTCAACACGGTGGGATCTCGAGTACCCAATCCGCCCAATGACCTTGTCAGCACTGGCACCACTTATCCTTGGCTCAAGAAGAACAAGAATGTTAGCCCTGTATTCCCGTATGTATTCCTTAAGAGTTTGAACAAATCGGGGGTGCCCACAACCCTGGGCATTCTAAATAAAGACTTTGCAATCCATTAATCAATAAATCAAAAGCAGTAAACAGAGAAACTTGGTCCCTCACCCTCCGCCGCTTAGGGTTCCCCCCCGCTATGTTACCCCATGTTAGTGGGCACCGAAGCCCCTCCCCCCTCCACTGCAATGTTTCTTCCAAGATCTAATACCAGCGACTGCATCACTGTCGAAACTGGAACCAGCGTCCCTCGCGCTTGTTTCAATTTCCTCCCTTTCTCCAAGTTCCCGGCCGCCACCTGACTCGCCATTTTAACCGATCTTAAATCCGGAGCTGCCTTGCCACTGGAGTGCCCTTACGGCCCCTATGCTTCCGCCCGATCTTCCTTTTCTATCGCTTCCGTCACAGACCTGCACTGCCGAGTGAAAAACCAGGTTGAGCGAATCCATTGCCACCGGGGTAATTCTTTGTATTGGGGAACTTGAAGATGGACTCCTCTCACAATTCTGCACTAACTTTTGGGAATTATTAATAGGCCCATTTGGATCAAGACTAGTATTACCATCCAAGCCCAGGGTTATTATCTCATCCGGCCCACTCACCAACAGCCCAGAGGCCCATCCCTCATCAGTCTCAAACAGAGGATTGGTAATATCAATATCATCCCCTTTACTCTTCTGACCACCTTCCTTATCCAGTCCAACCCTTTCTTTCTTTCTCTGCATGCTACTTTCCTTACCACTTCCCCTTATCCCGTCTGTTTCCTTTCCCAACACCGGGGATTTCTCCACGTCCAGCTCCGTCTCCTTATCAAGTACACGAAATCTAGAACCTTCCTTCTTCGACCCAGAAATTTCGGGATTTTGGTCCACCTTCCCCTTGTCTCGGCGAAAACGGCGCGGTGCCACCATCCAATCTCCAAAGGGGTCCGAAGCCCCCTGCTGTCCAAGCAGCGGTTCGCACGACGTCGATTCCACCGGAGAATTACCCGCGTAAACGGATTGTTTCTACGGGCAGGCCTCTTTTGTGTGACCGTATCTTCCACACTTGAAGCAAATGAGCGGGAGATTTTCATACTCAACCAGTTGAATCTGATTACGAATCCTCAGCTTGGAGACTAGTGGCTTGTTAAGGTCGACAACAATCATCATTCTCGCAAACCTCACTTTTTCTTTCGACTCTGTGGCAAGGTCCAGTCGCACCACCTTCCCCAGCATTCCCCCAATTTCGAGCAACAAGCAACGCTTGTACAAAATAGTTTGCAGACCCGGAAGGCGAACCCACATCACCGCCTTAGATGGATACGCTTCAGCCGTAGAAAATTCAGGTGACCATGGTTGGACAGTAATCGATTGACCATAAATAATATATGGTCCCCCAGCGAGGATATCATTGTATTCCTCCACCATCGGTACTTTAATCTCAAAATATCCATTCACAAGTTCATGAATTTCTAGCGTACCGGATGGTTTCCTTAGTGCATGCAGGCGACTGAACAATGTGTTGGCCATGATCCTTCGACCCAAAAGTTTGACAATAATTGTTGTTTCCATATCTTTATGCATCATGTTAGGAGCCGATCTGAAAAATCAGTAGAAGGGATCCCCTCCTCCATCGACTTGATAACATCCCCATCCATGAGAATGAGTTCATTATCAACATTCTTATCCTCCGATGTACTCCTTGCCTTCCCAGAGCCTGCAAGAAGTTTATCCTTAAACGAACGCCCCATCCCGTTCCAAGCCTCAAAGCGCGGATTTACCCCATGTACCCCGGCTGGATCCATCCCGACGTCTCCCAGTCCATTTGCATGCTCCTCCACCGGAAGTGGCGTCTGCCCAGTATCAACGTCCATCTTCTTCTATATACCTTTTTTTAATTTCTCAAACTATATTCACCAACACATTACTCATATATCCAAAAAAAAATATTCTCAAAAGGCTTACCTAAAAAGCCTTCTCCAATTAGCTCAAACAAAGCCATCAAAATCCTTGTCCACCTCACTTTCAACCCACTTTAATACCCTATAACAATTACTCAAAGTCAAAATCTACAAATACCATGGCAAACTAAATGTAAAATACTACAACATTGCCTCTAATAAGCTTCCTTCAACCATCCTCCCTTGATTCTTGAAATTACTTCCAAAGTTTCTTGGCCAACTTGAATTTATGGAATTTGGAGTTTAGAAAAGAGTGGTAGAGAGAATTCAAAGACTTCCATAGGTGATTTGCTAGAAAAATGGAGTCCGAACACCTACAAAATTTAGAAAAAAAACAACTTCGAATTTTCTGGATTGATCACATTCACCTTTGAGAATTCCAACATAATTATTTGTTAATTTCTTTTGTATTTTGTAATAATTTATGTTTTTCATTATTTTGTTATAAATTATTGCGTTGTTCTTATAATTGAATGTTGATTTGCTTCTTTTTATTTTTCTCTCTTTCTTAGAAAATAAATCTGTATGGGTGATACTGATAATACAAATTTGATTTCAATATGGTAAAATTTGTAATTTATTTAAATGTGTATGTTTAATATATTGAATTGAACAGTTATCCCTGATATTCGAACCAAAAAATGAGGGTAACTGATGTCCGATCACGCACGTTTTATGATTTAATTACAGTTTTTAAAATAGTCGAACCACAAAATATGGTACACTTCACATAAAAGACTAATATTTCGGATATCCAAACCATGCTCACTGTTAATTCTACTGTAATAGCTCTGGCTTATTGTAATGGGGTAGAGATTTGAAAACAAGAGTTTCATTTTCAAACCATTTTCACTAACTGCCCCATTAATTAACATTTGTTAAAGAAGTATAATTCAATATGCGGGTAAAATAATAGTCATACGCATATAGATTACATATCTCAGTAAACAAAATACATTCTAATATGTATGTTAAATAATAAATTTTAGGGCTAATTATAACAACCCCAATGTTCGTTGTTTCATATATTTTTATACCTAACTTTTTTTTTGGTATTTGACTTCCTAATATTTGAAAACACTTACAAAATACCCTCCTAAGAGGGAATATTTTCTCAAATTTTCACTGTACATATGCTTTAACTGTAACTTTTATAAATATCCCTTAACCTAAAATACCTAATTAATACTTTTATTAAATTTTGGTCCGGTAAGTATCAAGATTGCATAAATAATTAGCCCAAAATAATTAGCCCAATCAATCTTTGTATTAAATAATATCGTGAATTATAAAAATAAATATGATCTTTCTCAAAAATATTCTTTATACAAAAATTATTTTTAGCGTAATTTGGGTCTAAACATTAGTATTAAACAATCGATTGACAATGATAAAGTACCTTAATAATATACACTTCTAATCGTCAAGATATGTAAAAAAATAATTATAAAATCAAATTTTCAAATAAAATAACAAATTAAATTTTAGAAAATAGCATGAACACACAATTTACAAATGTTATTTACAACATATTTAATAAAATTTGAGGTTCAAAAAATAATTTATTTAAAATTTTAAATACTATACAAAATAAATATAATTTAATATATATACCTATACATTAATTTGATGCCATAGGCGACGCATCAGGCGACAAAAAGTGTTTTGTTGCCAAAAGCATCGTCTCCTGGCATATTGTGTAATATCCGCAATATTTTAGTAGCTTATTATTAGTGAGTTAAATTTGCGAATTAATTTATTTTCGGAATATTTGGCGAATTTTAGAATTTTAGTATATATATTTATTTTAAAAATAGAGCGTCGGAGCACTTAATTCTTTTAAATATAACTTGAGTTTCTATTATTATTATTATTATTATTATTATTTTAATTATAAAGAAAGATTATTATTATTATTATTATTATTATTACCAACCGCCGCCTCTTGAGCTAATTCAGATATATTCACGCAGACCAGACACTCTCCAATTTCATTTTTCATTAAAATCAGTTTGCGCATACCGAGGAAGGATTTTCTTTCGTTTCAATTTTAGGGCCGTAAGGGTTTTTATCCTCGTACGTCACCGTCGACCGTAGGATTTTAATGAAACTTAAGTATAGTGATCGTGGGATTGAGAGCTACAAAATGACCCGATCGGAATTTTAAACGGTCACCGTTGACCCTGGGCCGATTTCTTGATAGCGGTTGTTTTTAGCATTCGTCGGACCATTGGTGAGTTTCTTTTCTCAGAATTGTTCAGTTTTTCATTCTCGTCATCAGGGTACAACCGGATTTTGTTAGTTCGGTATAATGAGTTCTGTGAGTGAAGGAATTGCGTTAAATTGATTTAATCGTATTATTTTTATTATTATTATTTTAATTATAAAGAAAGGTTATTATTATTATTATTATTAATTTATTATTATTGAATATTATTATTTTCTGAGCTAGCTGGAGTATTGTTGTAGAAAGTATTATTATTGGGGATCTAGTTGTAAATATAAATTGTGACTCTATAGGATTTGGAAAGGCGACTAGAAGACACGGACTGGGGAGCGGTCATTTATATAGTTTTTAGGATTGTGGAGACGATGTCCTTCGAAGTTGAGTGAAATTAGGATAGGTGGATTTCTTCAAGGGGATTCCGTCAAATAAGGCAATGGGTTCTTTTGATGCATGAATTTCAGCCTCTATGGGTTATTTATTGTAATGTATTACTTGTGTATACCTGATAGTGAATATGGATTGGTGACATTACCTTTTTGACTCCGTACGCACGTTATAACGTAGACGGGATAGGCGTTTATGACTTGAACTACCGTTGACTTCTGATGACTTTGATTAATTATATGTTATGACACGGGACTTGGGTGTACTGACTGACTGATAGCGTGTGTGGCCCGTTTGGCCTGGTGTGAAATGGTTTTGGCTCGTTTGGCCTACGTTGTGAAGTGATATTTGACCGTTGGCTCTGGTGTTGAAATGTTTTACGATTAAAGGCCCCGTTTGGGCAACGTGTGTGTGTACGTGTCAATCTTGTGACTGGTCTGGTCTTACGGATTGAGGATGATGTGGGTTGATATTATGAGACGTGGATTTTGTTGCCGCCGGTTGGGCGAGGTCTGATGACTGGTTTCATTTGGATTTGTTCGGTATTGATACCGCATGCTGCGGGAAGGGCCTAGTGGAGAAGGCTAATGTACTCCTCCAGGTAGTCGCACGGTTAGGCATGTTCTGGGATCCCTTATTTGATGATTTGATTGATTCGATACCCCGTGCTACGGGAAGAGCCTCGAGGGAAGGCTGATAATGTACGCCTCCAGGTAGTCCAGCGAATAGGATTGCATTTAGATAGATAGGTGGACGTTAGGGTTCACGCATCACGTGCATCGTTCTATATTATTTATTGACTGGTAACCGAACGCCTGGTATGGGACGGGTGAGTTAGTTAACGGTGTTACTTTCCTTACTTTATATCTACCTGTTAACCGAACACTTAGTATGGGCTGGGTGAGTTGGTTAACGATGTTCCTTTCTTTTATTGCTTTATATATTTATTTATCTTATTACTGTTATTGGTTGCTGGACTTTGCGTGACTTCTGTTATTTGGGGAACCTCTTGCTCAGCGTTTGCTGACCCTCATGTGTTTCATGTTTTAGGTACGGATGACATGCATGAGTAATACGGGAATGGGTTGAGAGGATTGTAGATAGTTCTGCTATTGGTTTGTTGACTGTATTTGTATTTTGATTGTTGTGTGGATAGCAGTACTGTTAATTACTCATAGGCGGTGGGAATGCGATGATACTTTTGTATATATGTTGGTGTGTGATTGTCAACGTGAAATTGAGATTTGATTAACTATGTGTTTAATGCTTTCCATATTTGAAACTACTTAATTCAAGAATTTAGAACGTTATGTGCTTACGTGTCTACGTGATTATATTGTACCTGCCTTGTGTTGGCAAGCCTAGGTTATCTGGCCACTAGTCTAGGTTAGCCAATACGGCGTGGCGCACCCACTGGGATAAGTGGGGGCGTTACACATTGCATCGGGCACAAAATGTGTGTTTGTTGCCTATATCAAATATGGTAAAAACTATTGCTCATGTGGGAATTCAAACTCACGACCTCCAGCTCCTCTGTGTACTGAGTCTAATGTTCTACCATCCGACTAATGTTCAATTCATGTTATACATGAATAGTGACGAGTTTTCTAAAGACAGACAATATTCGATCACCAATTCGGTCACAAATATATCTCATGACCAATCCTAGGGTGTTAGCGACCGAATATTCAATCGCTAAATAGCATTTTTCTTGTTGTGTCGATTGTCTATTGTGGCGACTCCGCCTAGTGCAATGCCGATCGCATGTGTGCTTTCATCGAAAATCCTTCAGTCACTATCTAATTTTAAAATTCCCAGTCCGATCATGGGAGCTTCATTCAACCTAGCGGCTTCCCCTTTTATACTAGCCATGATGGGCATTCCTTTCCCATGACGGACCCGCCCTTATCGCACCACCATGGGTAGTCTGACAATGTTTCCATCTCTAGGTTGGGCATCCTTTGTTGACCCTCCAATGTCAGGGCAATATTCTTATTTGATATTTCAACATAGTGGAGGGGGCAGCAATCTAGCCTCACTTTGGGGCATTCAGGTTGATTTCTCTCGCTTCAACAATATGGCATCCTAGGATCAGATTTATTGTGCAGAGAGGTATTTTTTATGTTTATCAAGTGCCATTATATCACCGCTTGAATTTGGCTAGTATAAGTTTTGAAGGCTCTACGTGTAATATCCCAGTTCCCGCGGTATTGATTATCACAGGTGAAAATCGCGGGTGGCCCAGCGGGTTGTCTTGGGCTTCGAGCCCAGTTAGAATCTTTTTAAACCCTACTTTTTTAGTCATTGGCCCATTTTTCATTCTGAATTCTGTAGCCCAGCCATTTTCTCTCTAGGTTGCCTAGGGTTTGAGTTTCTACGCCGTGAAGGAGAATCGACGAGGATTAGATGGAAATCCACCAAAAAGAATTCAAGAAGAATGTAAGGTTGTGTTTCCTTCGATCTTAGGTAAGTTGCTCCCATCAAAATTAAATCTTTTAGTTTTTATTCGGTTGGATTCATCGGGATGACGATTCTTTTGTGTTTTCTTGCGAGTTTTGTGTCAATCGGATGGCCGAGCAAGTTGAGATGATGATTCCACTGATCATGGACTTGGATCTAAGGAGATCGAGGGTGTACCCGTGTTTAGAAAGCTTTGAAGACTCCCCCTCCCCCCAGACGTCGAAAAGGCAAGGGTTTAGGTTTTCTTGTGATTTTGTGCATTCCTGTTTTTGACAGATTCATAGGGCTATATTGTAACGGCCCATCTTTCATATGGAACTGTCAGGTCTAGCAGCCCAATACACTCCAACCCGTCCCCATAGATCACGGATATTTTACCGCCTGCAGTCATTGTGGTAGGTTGTTGCCTATGGAATACGAACTCCCATAAAGCATTTACCAAGTCAAGCTTGGTATCCAGTTGAGCTGGGCCGAACTCCCATACTATGGGATTCGAACTCCCATACCGCCTGCTCAACTGGATACCAAGCTTGACTTGGTAAAGGCCTTATAGGAGTTCGAATCCCATAGGCAACAACCTGCCACAGTGACTGCAGGCGATAAAATATCCATGATCTGTGGGGACAGGTTGGAGTGTATTGGGCTGCTAGACCTGACGGTCCCATATGAAAGATGGGCCGTTACATATATGTGACCGCTGCTTCAAATCCCTTAGAATATGGTGTTGAAATTTATATATTCAGAAATCTCATTGTGTTAACTTTCCAACGGTATATTATAGGCTATTTTTGGGTATTGTTTGTACTGTCATTTGTGCGATTGAAATCGGTGTCGTTGCTGGGCCGTGGGTGCAGCGGCAGGTGCTTGGGTCACGTTTTTCAGGCATTTTCTTTGTGATTCTGACTTTGAGCTCTTCTTAGAAATTGATATTTACATGTTTAGCTTTTCAGAAAGGTATTATTCGTATTGATCGGGGATCATTTGCTATATCTAACTCTCTACTTAAAATTGGCCCTGTTTTAGAGTCGAATCTGGATTGTGTTGTTAGAAGGTTATCACCTTGGGCCCCGTGTTTCTGAGAGGTGTACCCGGACATGGATGACTTGGTTGAGTTAGGATTTACTTATTGGGTGTCATCATTATGCGGCCGTGATATGGCCATTTGTGATTGTAAACGGGTGGTGTGTGAGTTGGCTTCATCCTTGTTGGGAACCTAATGCGAAGTCTATGACCATTCTTAAGATTATGTGATTAATGGTGGCAAGGGATATGATAGACGATATGGTTTTCCCTGCTTTCTTTTCCCTTTCTTTCGCCACCCATTCTCTTTGATGTCTCCGTGGTATCGCCCCACAGTATGGAATACTGTGGGTGAATACCGTGGCTTACTAGGAGTCGGTCTCTCTAGCTAATTTGTGGTTTTAAAAACCGTGAGTACATCCGTGGTGGTATACTGTGGGCACGGTAGTGGAGTGCCTAGTTGTTTGCTTGCTCGACTATTGGAATCCTAGTGGGATTTGGTTATTTGGTTGCGATGCCTAGAGTAGACGATCATGACTATGTGAGCACTTTATAATGTGTATATGCTCATGGATTTTAAATATTGAAATATGGATTGCCCAGCTATTGGAACTAGGGATGAGGTTGTTAAATCAGATGATCATGGCTAGGGAGCCTGATTAGAGAATTAGCATGTGTTTACTGTATCTAATTATGTGGTGGGATGGTGAGACACCTAGTGTTGATAGGTGGTGGCTATAACTGATATATTACTGTGAAACATGAAATGCTTAAATACCCAAGATGTGTTAGGATCAGTTAAATATTCGACGTTTTGAGATAGGCTGAGTAGACCCAGAGAACCTTGCTGGAGGTTGTCCCGTTATTATGCCTGTGAGC
Source organism: Ruellia speciosa (assembly GCA_001909325.1). NCBI lineage: Eukaryota > Viridiplantae > Streptophyta > Magnoliopsida > Lamiales > Acanthaceae > Ruellia > Ruellia speciosa. The sequence continues at coordinate 10,364 of MAYD01547621.1, forward strand.
ATATTTATATGTGTGATTGGGTTGCACCTATACTTGTTTAATGACTATGTTGTGATGTCTGAGCCTGTATATATGGTTGTGGTGAGTTATGCATGACTTGTTTGCCCTTATCTTGTTTATTTATTATGTTGAGATTGCTATGGAACTACCTGAGGAAATGACTCATGGCACGTTTACCTAGATTGTTGAAACTGAGATGATGATTGGTAAAAAAGTTAAAATTGGCTAGGAAGCCTGACTACTTGACATCGTATGATAATGCTGAGCTATGCAAATAACTAAAGAGGGAATCTTTGTAAGCTAGAAGCCTGAGGCATGTGAACCTAGTGTTGTAGGTTACTTGATGACGATCCTTGTCGGCTAGAAGCTTAAGGCATGTGAACCTAGTGAGGTAGGTTGTCTGACATCTATTATTTGGTTGGATGGTGTTAGGCATGAGCTGTTATGTGGCTGTGGCACGCTATGCCTAGCTTTTGTACCGCATAGTCTTGTGCATGGCAAATTGGTTATTTATATTGTTATACCACCTGACCCTGAGCATGGTGATGCCGCATGGCCTTGAGCATGGCGAAGATATTATTTTTACTATTATACCACCTAGCCTTGAGCATGGTGATGCCGCTTGGCCTTAAGCATGGCGATGCCACCTAACCTTGAGTATGGTGATGATTAGATTAGGTGCCGACTTAGGCATTTCTTGCATTACATTTAGGCTAGATAGGTGTATGTTAGGCAAAGCATCATATGTATTTTATATTTCAGTACTGTATGCTTGTGGTTGAAGCAGTGGGTATGGGACCACCGTGCTGATGTGGATGATTTACATTACTTTGATCTGTGTTCTTTGCTCGTGTTGTCCTTGCTTTCCTCGCGATGTTTATGCGTTGTTTAGTTCTCTTACTTAGCTTGTGCTGACCCTGTCTGCTCTTGTGTGTCTTGTATCGATTCCTTTTGCATGGGGAATCCTAGTATGATCCATTCGGTACTTCTTTCTGAATGGGGAGCAGATGTACGCCTAGGTGGAGATTAGTTGCATGGCATTTAGGGGCTTGGGATGAGAGATCACCAATAGCACCGTAGTGTAGTTGCACCCACGTAGCACATATTATATGTTGTTATTACCTGGATGTCTGCATTATCCTGAGATGGCCTGAATATGTGTATTGATTTATTTGTGGTCGTCCAGTGGCCATGCTTATTTGACTGTATCTGGAAGCCTTGGGACTTGAGTTGGGCGGGAGGCTCGGATTTGTGTACGAGTGACTTATTCGTGATTAATTATGTTATCTGATGGGGAATTAATCATGCACACTTTTGTTATAATGAAATTTACTCTGATGGCATGCAAGATTTAAATAATGGCTACAAACCCCTATATGTTATGTGGGAATTAATTATGCACACTTTTGTTATAATGAAATTTACTCTGATGGCATGCAAGATTTAAATAATGGCTACAAACCCCTATATGTTATGTGTTTAAGTACTCAGCCTTGTACAGGTGAACCGAAATTAACTGGCCACTAGTTTGGGCTAGCTTGTATGGTGGTAACACTCCTAATTGGTTCAACTGGGGGTGTTACATTACGCTACCTTAGTTCCAATGGCATAATAGGATGGGGTGAGGAAAGAAGCCCATACCACACCATATTCAGTACATCCAGGTGCGATCAAGATATATAAGGACATTTGGCAGAATTATTGGTGGAACGACATGAAGAGAGATGTGGCTGAGTTCGTGGCAAGGTGTGCGACTTGCCAACGAGTCAAGGTCGAGTATATGCGGCATATGGGATTGTTGCAACCTCTAGATATTCTCGAGTGGAAATGGGAATCAGTGTCCAGGGATTTTATGACTAGATTACCTAAGACGAGGAAAGGCATGGATACAATCTTGGTGATGGTGGATCGACTGACCAAGTGTGTGGTTTTTATCCCTATGAGATTGACCTGGAGTATGGATTAGTTGACTTGAGCATGCATCCAGCATGTGGTGAAGATGTTTGGGGTCCCTAAGGAGATTGTGTCGAACCGGGATTTCCAATTTTTATCTCAGTTCTGGAAGGAAGTCCAGAAGGCTTTTGGGACTTAGATTAGTATGAGCACGACTTGGTCGGATGGGCAGACTGAAAGGACGATTTGTACCTTGGAAGACATGTTTCGAGCATGCATGTTAGACTTCCAGGGCAGTTGGGAGGATCGGTTGGACTTGGTGGAATTTGCCTACAATAACAGCTATTAGGCGAGCATCAAGATGGCACCCTTCGAGGCTTTGTATAGGCGCCGATGTTGCACTCCATTGTGTTGGGATGATCCTTCGGAGAGGATTGTGTTAGGGCCTGATATCATCGAGCGACTGCTGAGTTAGTGAGATGATCAGGGGCCGCCTGAAGGAGGCACAAGACCAACAGAAGAGTTACGCGGGTCTCGGTCGTCGAGATTTTAAGTTCGAGGTGGGTAACTTCGTGTTATTGAGAGTATCGTCGGTTAAGGGCGTGAGAAGGTTCGACAATAGGGGAAAATTGAGTCCTCGATACATAGGCCCTTATGAGATCATTAAGCGAGTTGGGAAGGTCGCGTATCGGCTTGCATTGCCTATGGAGGTGGGTCAAGCCCATGACGTTTTCCATATTTCCCAACTCTAAAAATTTGTTGCTCATCCTAGCGAGATTATTCAACCCTACGAGGTTGAATTAGATACGGGTTTGGAGTATGAGGAGCACCCAATCTCGGTCATTGATGAAAAGGAAAAGGTGTTGAGGAATAAAACAATTCGGATGGTCAAGGTTTTATGGTCGAGGCATGGTAGGGAATATGCCACATGGGAGACCGAGGAGTCGATGAGGTTCAAGTATCCGATTTTGATTTGCAAGTCTGGAGTTGAGGTAAACTTCTTGTTTAGTCTTTTCCTTTCCATTTTCATTTCGAGGATGAAATGACCTTAAGGGGGAGGAATGTAAAAGCCCGTTTTTCCGTGCGCTGGAGGATGCACGGTCAAGGGCCCGGTCCTCGGGACCGCGCGTAAGGACCGCGGGAGTGGCAGTCCGATCCAGTGGTCAATTTTTGTTCAACTTTTATACACTTAACCCTAACCCTAAGCGGCGTTCTCTGCAGGAAACTTTACCTTGTGTCGCTCTGTGCCTCCTTTTTCTCCCTAGAGTTCAAAGTTCTGGCATCATAGAGAGGTTTTCGAGCAATTCGGTTTCGCTGAGAGGATCGAGGTAAGTGCTTATGATTATTTTATAGTTTTCCTTTAAGTTTTGAGGCTGATTTGTAAGGTTTTGGACGGCTAGGGTTTGAATCTGTCATAGGAGGTTTTCGAGGCCGTATAAGTGTCCAAGTTCGAGTGTTTCGGGTGTTCAACATCTCGATTTAACCTGGCAAGGGTTTACTTTGAGTTTTTCTATGATTTTCCCCCATTTCCCAACGAAAAATGAAACCTGCATTTTTTGCAGCGACGGCGCGGTTTCCGGGAACCGCGACTCAAGGACGGCGCGCTTGGTCGCACGGTTCACTCTGAAATGCACGCAGTCGACATGGCGCGGTTTTCCAGGACCGTGCCATGGACAGCATAGCTGCCAGGACCTGGCTGTGAGATGTTTTTCTGTGTTATACTCTTCCGTGCTTGTGTTGAGCTATTTTCCAATAGATAATCCATGTTGCCCTGACTATACTACATGAAAGATGATTGATCTTGACGTTCTTGAAATGATAAATAACATGTATTTGATATGTGAACCTTGGACTTAGGTTGATGAGATACATATACGTGAATCTTGGAAATCTGATTGGCTAGACGTATGGCATGTGAACCTAGGTGAATAGGTTGACGGGATTGTGTCACTTGGATGGTTTTGATATGCATGTTTTGCATGAGCCTGTATGTGGCTGTGGCAAGCCTTGCTTGGACTATTTTGCATTCGTTATTTACATCAGTGGGCATGGCAGTCAAGTCGTGTCCATGGTCATTGTCTGCCGGTCAAGGCAGGGATTGTCGCTCGCCGGTAAAGGCGGGGTTCTTGCTGCCGATAAAGGCAGGGTTTTGAGAGCTCTACATAGTTGCCAGCCTAGGTTTGCATTACATATAAGATAGATAGGTGTATGCTAGGTCATGCATCATGTGCATTTGTGAATGTTTGTGTGGTTGAAGCATTGATATGAACAGTGTGATGGTTATATGTGATTATGTGGCTATCTGCCTACCCTTCTATTTATGTGATTATGTGCATTTTTCTTCCTTCCCCCTTGTTCTGAGGCGCTGGGCTGCCAGACCCAGCATCACGCGGTCCCGACGTTGTCTACGGGGATTGCACGGCTGACTGCGGGGTCTTATAACTTCAGTTTTAAGCATTATAAAATTGGTCTTTTTTGGATATTCAACCTTATCCCACCTTTTATATTAAAGATGTATCCACTCCTAGGGAAAAACTCTATCTAAAACTTAAGGAAACAACTAGGTGAAGTTTGAGTAGGCATATAGGTGCAACAAACTTAGAAGATTTCAGTTAGTTCCTCTTTGATTCAGCTTTTGCTTGCTTCAGATAAATTGAAGTTCTTGTCTTATAGATGATTTTAGGATTTAGAATTTCCGGATTGAGTTAGTATTGATAGAGTTATTTCCTCTTCAAACCGACTGTGACAGAGTTACTAAACTGTTTATGGGGATGATTTCAACCTGTTAGAGACTTCTTTTGAACTCGACTCCTTCTGGTAAGTTATAGAGCTTGAACTCTAGTTCTCGAGACACTTTTTAGATTTAAATTTGGACTAGAATTGAACTTTGTAGAGGCTTGTGAAGTGAGCTAGAATTTTGGGACTTTGTTGAATTTTTCTATACTAGTTGCTAATTAGCCAAGGGGTTAAATTTTGCATATATATATATATATATATATATATATATATATTCTACGCATTGAATTTTATATTTTGAATTCTTTGCATAAGTTTTGGGGACTGTTTTGGAGGGCGTGGTTGGAGCCGCAGTTTGGATCTTGGTACCTGCATTTGTCGTGACTCGATGAGGTGTCTTTGATCAATCAAAGCATGTGTAATACCCAATATTACAGATGAAAATTAATTCGGATTTAAACCAAATTAATAGATAATTCCCTGAAATTTAGTACAAATTTTTCGTGAATTAATTATTGAAGATAATTAATTTTGAAGTGAGAAAATGAGAATCAAACCGAATCGGTGACTCGACATCATCAGA
>MAYD01547624.1:0-18824 GCA_001909325.1 Ruellia speciosa
CTATTTTAGGATAAACACTAAACATTAATTTTTCATAAGCAAAGTTTTCTTAAATCGATCCTATTATAGCATCATTTCTATTTTTTATTCTATTGTCAAGAATAACAATTTTTATAGAAGTATCTGTATCTAGCCTGAAAGTACTTTTAATAAAAAAAAATTTATTCCTTCGATGTGGATATAACCAATATTTCTCCTTACATCATCAGGAATGATCCTATCTTTTCTTATATATCTTCTCTAGGTATTAGAGGGATATTATTAATTTCATATATAAATTTTATGTTTAAAGTGAAATCTTTTAAAGAGATATGGTAAAAAAACTTTAGTTTTCCTAAAAAAATTGAATTGTTTGATGTAGTATTTAAACACGACCCCCTAGGCCTTATAAACTCGTGATTACAACTTTAACCACAGAGATGTAATCAATCCATTTTTAATATAAAACATCTTATAATTCTTTACCGCTTGGGAGAAATTTCTTGTGCGGGATAGAACACCAACGCTATGCATTGGCGTTCGTCATCCGTGTACACCACCATCAAAAGTGTGGCGTTGGTGCACTTGACCGTGAAAATGCACAAGATTAAAAATTCAAAAACCCCACCAATAGAATATCTCCATGATTTCAGTACACACCAATAATTAAGGGTAGTGATAAACGTCACCCTTAATATCCAGACACCGCTCAATCTAAAGACGATTTTGTCCCTGATCTATTTTAAATCTCAGCCCCATCTCGAAAACTCTATGAATCCAAAATCTTTAATATTTATAATTTTAACTTCAATTAGATCAAAAAAGAAGAATATTGTTTAATACTAAGGAAATAATTATCGATGAGATAATTTTTTTTATGAAAATCGGATAAAAACGGAGTCAAAACACGGAACAGTGAGTCTAGCCGCGCGGCTGGGCGCACGCGCCGTGTGCCCCGAGCTGTTTGATCTCGTTTTTCACCCCTTTTTCGTGTTTCGATTCCATTTTATCCGATTTTCGCAAAACAAAATTATCTCATCGATGATTATTCCCTCAATATTGGATATTATTCTTCTTTCTTGATCAAATTGAAGCTAAAATTATAGTTATTAAAAATTTTGGATTCAGATAGTTTTTGGGAGGAGAACGATGATTTTAAAAATAAATCAGGAACAAAATCATCTTTAAGCTGAATAGTACCTGTATATTGAAGACGGTGTTTATTAATCCAGATAATTAATGGCGTTGGTGACTTGGTATTAATCCAGATAATTAATGGCGTTGGTGACTTGGTATTTCTACGTCCATGTTAACTTCTTTTCTTGTAGTGTTATACTAATATATGCCTAAATAATTTATATGCTTAAACAATTTATTATTTGTCACATTTAGATGTGATTCATTTACTAGTAATATAGTATTAATTTTTTTTATATTTTATAATTTTGTTTGATATCATTAATTTTTTTGTTATTACGGAACGACAGGCGGACATCAGTTTTGGATTGTCCGTTGTCATCCCTACACATGTTGTCATCCATTTACAAGACCTGCTATTGCTGGCAATGACTGAAGGTATGATTTTACTTTTACACTATTGTGGGAAGTTTAATTTTAACAATAGCAATATATAAATTTAGCAACCTCATTTGTCCAACACCTAGCCAATGTTGGGCCAGCAACTATCCCCAAATATTGCATCTATCATAAGAAAATTAAGTTGTGCTGATTTTGCACTAAAAAAAAATAGACACGAAAATTTGGATATCGGAAAGAAACTGTACATGACAAACCATGGGAACAATGACATCTATATAAAAACATCTACTGTATAGGCTACACGTAATAATCTACAAATATGCACACGAGTAAAGCTATATAGCACAGCAAAAACTTGTAGGCCATGAGACCCCCAAAACCCAATATATCAATTTTATTTATTTTCTAAAAAAGTATTCATTGTCGCAAGAGCTTTTTCGAATGGCACAATTATTGAAAAGCTCCGGCAAACATATATATATATGTATGTACAGTCGGGTGAAGAATGGCTCACCGACATGCTGCAGGTGTATGATGACCCATCATCGACTGCTCCCAACTTCTGCAGCACGTTGCCTCATCATTTCATTCACAGCAGCCCTTCGTCGAGAGTCTGACTGCTGCTGAAGCCTCCTCAAGTGCTCCTTCAAGTCCCTATAACAGATGGAGGATAATTTGTATGTGTAAATTTCAAAAATCATATTTAAAAATTACCTTTTGATGGTGTTGGAGAAAGGTAATGTAGAATGTACCTGCATCGGGGAACATGACAGGTGGACTCTTTGCATGCACGAGCATGGAGTTGGAGGAGGTGCCACATTTTCTTGCACAAGTGGCAGCCATTACCCGCACGGATTTTGCACCCCATACCGTGACGGAAAAGCCCCTTGACTTTGCGACAATTGGGGTACTGGCACTGTGGAGAGCGACACTGAGAAGCGTGTACCAGCAGATCGAGCATTTTCCGCAGCTGCAATGTCAAAATAAAGAAAATACAGTTGAGTAGTTGAAAATTACGACTGTATCACGATTCCTGCAAACAAAGAAAGCATCTTTCCAACACTCATAAAATTATACCCTAAAGGTCGAAGCATATACCATATATAATGCACAAGCAGAATGTTTATTATTTCATGATATCAAATGAACAGATAAAGGGTATGTATAGATATGCAACAGGATATCTTAGAAGACCAGCTGATAGAGACACCCCATATGGAACAGATGGATCCAGACAGCTACACTACTACACTGATACAGACTTCAACCAACACCTAAACCATTTTTGTGCGCACATAAAATAATAAAGGAAAAGTAACTCTGAAATGGAGCACAACAAAGTGCAAAGAGACAAAATCAGAAAATAAAAGCTAGAGACAACATGAAGGATTAAAAAATAAAGAAATTAAAACTTACCTCTGCAACTCGGAGCTGCCTCGCCTCCTTATTCTGCTCAGCATGATCCTTTGACTGCTGGTTTGTTAATTTATGAGGATGGTCACCTCCTCCATCCTTTTGGTAGCAGGCATTGCACACATCATATTCCGGGCATGTCTCACACCGCCAGCCTTGCCCAGATTCAATATCCAAATGGCATACACAACACTGTGTCACAAAAGCTGGGGCAGTAGGATTATGTAGATGGTACAGGACCATCATCGATGAGTGCTTTGCCCGGCGGAGAGTATCATATTGGTAATGATTTATTTGACACAGTGTGAGGAATGCCTGCCTTGTGTCAAAGAACTCACTCTCCATTAATTCAGTGTCTCGGGTATCCTCCGGGACTCCAGTGATCTCAACCTGCATCCCATGAAAATCTTACTCCTGTGTGCTACAATTTGTGGAAAATGTGCAGAGAAAGTACAAGCACAATATGGGACAAATGTATCATCATATTGACTTACGGGATACAGTGTGTGCTTGTCTTTTTGGTTGATTGGATGCCGGTCTCTGTCATCCCGTTTGCGCTCAGCATCATAGCACCTGAAAAAGGAGAAAAATAAGCACATTAGTGCACACTAGAAAAATGCACATCATGTAAACATTCCTGCACATATGATAAATCATAGATTTATTTATTCTGAGAATGGAAAGCTCCGTAATCAATCAATCAATGATCATGCAAACAAATAATTAAATGTAAATCTGAATCAAAACATATCATAACAAAAAGAAGAAAAAGGAGGCATCATGACCTCCAACTTCTAATTTACTCAAATATACTCTACATCATAGTTGTACAAGGAAGATACCATGGTGCAGCAAAGTGCATTCTCTGCCATGCCATGGTTCATGGTGCAGCACACGCCATATCAAAGAATGGTGCATATTTATTAAATTAGCATATATTACCTCCTAAGAAAAGAGAAGTGGAGTATTTTTTTAATGGAGACGGCATAAAAGTTACCAAATATGGTAAAGTAACACCTATTTCAAAACAACTCAAGAAGGAAAATGGAATAAGTAAAAAAGAAACAGAGGCAGTATATATGTGTATATATATGCACACACACACAATTATAAATATAAGATAAATATATTTAATATTATCTCCACAATATAAATCTCACATATTGATAAAATACCAACAATAACATCAAAAAATCATATATTCCATCAGGAATCCTTAATAGGTCTTGAAGAAGGTCCCCGATGAAAGAAAACAAGTAAAGATTAGTAAATAACTATCAAGTAATAAATATTAGCGAAAAGACAGAGCAGCAGCTAATATTAGCAGCACTTAGCAAAAATACTTCCTCTGTTTTAGGTGTTACGTTTGGGTTGGGCACGGAAGTTGGGATTTAAGAGAGAGAAATGGGGTATTTTATTATGGGGGGAGAGTGGATACGGATATTTTTTTAATATAGAGAGGGTGAAAGTTACCAATTATGGTAAGTAACACCTATTTCAAAATAGCCAAAAAGGAAAGTTTTAGAGAGGTAAAAACTTTAGCAGTTGAGAAATTAAAGAGCATTAATAGTAAAATGTGGGGGGGGTTGGGGGGGGGGGGGGGGGGGGGGTTGAAAAACAAGACAGCAAAATAAGGATCACACATATGGGCTGTGCCAGTGAGTGAGCCAGAGAGATGCACCATGCCTGTGTACAGCTTTGCACTTTTGAAGTTTGAATTAGGGGTGATGATTAAATCAAAAAATTAAGAAATGTCTACTGCAAAAGTTGAAAAATAAAAAATTGAAAAATAGAGTGAGGTGCGCACGGTAAGCGCCTTGAACAATGATGCAGAGGCACGAACCTCACTGAAGGGGCATGCCATGCCATGAAAAATGACGTGGAGGCAGTGGGCCACAGAGCACACCATCCTACACCATTTAAAACTATCCTCTTCATCATTTAGCCAAGGACAATAGCATAACACACACACCCACCCACCCCTCCCCCCCAAAAAAAAAAGTCCCTCCCCATATACACACAAACAATATCTACAGCTCTCATCCTTAAATTTAGCCCGTTTTAATCAGGCATTAGTACACTGACATAATGAAATCATTCCTGTGAAAGATTAATCAATAATGATGTAATAATTCTTTCCAGGGAATGGGAAGTTCGGCATGTCAATCTCTTTGGTTGATCATACTAGCAACAAAGAGTAGAGCTCAATCAAAGGGAACCAAAACAAGACCACAAAAAAGGTAAGCATTATTACGACCAACACTGAGTTGACTCAAATTTAGGATGTGGCTAAAGCCCAAGCACACCCAACCCCTTACTACACCCATACTTCATAGATATATAATACACACATACCACCACCACCACCACCCCGAATTTTAATCCTGAACGTGTCCAGGGATAGCAGTCTTCATACATTTATTTTCTCAAAAATACCTATAATTGGTGAGGCAACTGTACACTACCACAATGAATGTAATAAAATTATCCTGGACATGAACAATGAATCATGCATTCATCCATTTCAGAGAATAGAATTGATATGCCTTTCTTTGAATGATCAAGCGAGCATAATAAAATTGCTATTTCAGAGAATCAGTGTGCGAATCTTTGGATGATCGCACCAGCATCATATGACTTTAAACAATAAAGCAATCAAAGCAAACCATAACAAGAAAGAGAACAAATAAAAGTAAGCACCATTACAACTATGCCAACATCAGATGGCTTAGATCTTGCTCATGTTCCACATCAACTAGCTGACAACAGTGATGCTTAATGTATACATCAAGATAGTTGAAGGCACTTTATGCACATCTTTCTCAAAAATACCTCTATTTAATTATGGTATGTTGAATGAAAAGTGATGCAATAAGCAGCAAAGGCCGGGGGTAATGAATCTGAACAGAATCATAAAACGCAAATCCAGGAGAATATTTGAAGAAAATCAACGACTCCACATATGGTAAATTACGCTACGAATATTAATAGTACTGTAGCTAAAACAAGTCGTGAAATCCTCAAGACATTCAACTATCTATTCCCTTGAGATGCTTCCAATTCAAAAACAAAATAATATCCATCATTCCTCTGGCATGCATTCTCCATACTATCAGAAGCATGTACTTCAATACAATTCCTCATTTTTAATAAATGCTCATGCTCGTATCTCCACTACCACATGTTCAATTGCCATAAGGGAGACATTTGTGGGGGAACAAAAGAGATAAAATAGTAAGGTGCAAAAATCTCACTTCTCCCCTTCTCATTTTTATCATAGGATATCCCTTATGCTTATCACAAGAACCTATGACATTATTTACAGAATACCAGAATACAGAATACCGCTGGAAAAAGACCATAGAGATGAGAATCTTATATATAATAATGCAAAAGTGCATAGAATCTGTACCTGTCACAGAGTTGAAAATTTTTACACTGTCTGCAAACCCAACGATTTCCAGACACCATCAGAGTGCAGCAGTGTGTGCAGGCATGCTGTAAGTGCACCATGATGAAGTCTTCCTTCATTGGAGAAATTGTCTCACCAAGCTGTGGAAGAAAAGAAGTTTTTTTAGCTCCAGCGAAGGAAGTGACACCAACACATGTGTACTTTCGCAATTGATATAGCAGAATATATCATAGAAAATACAAGGATGAACAGAGAAAAATAGTTACTATAAATAGGCTTGGTCATATAAGCGCTCAGTGTGATAAAATGGCATCATATCCAGATAAAAGACTTCCAGAGAAAATGTGAAACAAAGATATCCATATAAAATATGAAAAAGAATTAATCCCCAAAGAAATAAGATTTCAAGATTATATTTCTGAAGGCACAGGCCATGGACACAAATGGAGAAGGCTCAACACCATTGTGATATAGCCAAATTTATTGCAGGCACCATTTTTCTTCTTATCTTTCTTTATTACAGAATAAAATTTGAAACAGACAATGTTTTAGCCTATATAAATGTCTAATTAATAGGATATGCTAGGTGATAGTTATGCGTTTGCAATGGAGTTCAAGAGGCATCGCAGATCACACCATAGGCAAGCACTTTCTCTTCCGATTAATTTATTAAAAAATGAATCAACAAGAAGAAGCCTCAGTTGCTAAAGAGAGTGCTTCTTCTGCCTCCAATGCAATTATTTCTTACTTATTTCTTATAATATTTTCAATGCTTCGTTTTTTTTTTTTTTGAAGTGATTCTCATGTTTGGTTTTATTTAAATCTCTTCAAATAGTTGGTTCTTTTTAATAAATATTTGAAATCTGAAACATTTGATTTAATGACTTAAGAGCCATTCCATGGTTTTCAAACTTTAGTTCAAGGTTGACACGGAAACGGATGTACACGACTCATAAGTGCCAACAAAAAAATTCAGATATATATTTAGATGGCAATATATCTACCCAGCGAGAAGCATATGCTATCAAAATAAATAAACCACAATAAACACATATTATTATAACTTAATTGAGAAATTTTAAGATTAAACCGCGGTAAAATGTTAATTATCCAAATAAAATATAAAATTAAAAGGTCCAACTAAAACAGAGAATTAGATCATAAAAGTTGCATTAAATCGACAAAAAAATCAGTCAAATAGGCAACAGATAATGTTTTATTTTTCAAACTTCCGTTGACACGTGGCATATACATGAGTAATGAGATGACATCGTGCAGTGGCCAAAGTGGGTCCCAAAGTGTCAATAAATTGTATCTACCATCGGCGCATTGCTTGGACAGGTGAGCGTGAAACGTAGACTCACGAGAGTCGAAGTGTTGACTCACGATTTAAACAAAATGCTGCTAACCCCTTTTCAGATTTAAACAATAATGATGTCATGCCATAATTGGCTAATACTAATTGATAACAAAAAATACTTCATAATTGATTAAGTGGATTTGAATTTCCGAAACAAAAGAGTCCCAAAATAATTTATAATCAGATCACTTGTAAGAAAACAGCACACTCTGATCTAAATTTTTTTATAGTACATCTTTATGAAATGAAACAGCCTATTTGATAGTTTGAAAAATGAAACATTATCTTGATGAATAGTTTTTCAACATATCTTTATGAGGCTGAATAATGGCCTGAGGCCTTCTGAGAAGATATCAAAATTTTTCTGCAAAGTAAGATTAAAATCATTTTAATTTGTTTTTAAAAAAAATCTCTTAATTATTACAAGTAAAAATATGTTATAATTTAAGTAGTGTACGGTGCTTTACATGACATGTGAGCATTTACATCACGGTTCACCATGCACGTTACAATCCTAATTACAACATATGCTGTTACCAAAACAATAATACACATGAGACTTGAACCTACATTTGTATTAGGGATATTTTGCAATATTATATAATCTTGTGCTTTCCATCATTAGATGGCATTCAGGGTAAGATCCTAGTAATTTTTTATCAATTAGCATTATGTGGCCAAAACCCCATATGGGATTTAAATTAACCAGGGTTGGATCAAAGTTGTCATGGCACATGCATAAACAACTCCAAAGGTCATGTCTCCACCGACGTGCCACAGAACAAGAGGAATTTTTTTCTTTCTTTATCCCTTATTATTTTATGAAAAAGCGAGCAAAATGAAGCTTTCAAATCCAAAATAATAATAATAATAATAAAAGAATAAAGATATGATTGGTCATAGTTGTTGAGATAATGCACCATGACCCTAGGCTCTGAAGGTGTGAGCTTAATGGTATTTGTGGCATTACAGTATACACAAGACCCTCACTACCTTTCCCCACGTATTTTAGAAAATTGCAAGTCAACAATAACGGACTCTTAGTCTTTAAAGAGAATGTTTCTTCATCCTCTCCAATGGAAATTATTTCCTATTTTTCATTCAACATAATCTCTTCTATTCAGAGTCATCATCAACCACACCTAGTTGCAATCTTGTAGTGTGGTTCTGGCATAATAGTGTTCATTGGGAGTAGGTTAACTAGGGCAAAGTCATTCTTAAACTGTGTTTTGTAAGCCACTTATCACTTAACCTTAATGGCTCAACACCTAAATTCATTAAATTTGTTTTAATATCAGTAATTGATTAAGTGAGTTTCAATATTTTGGTAATTAGAATCTAAAACCAAGTGATTAATTTTCAATAACAACTTAATCAACTATACCCCAAAATATAAATTGAAGTAAAATGAAAACAATTTTAATAATTCAATTAAACCTCATTCAATTTTATCAAACTTGCCCAACCAGTATAATAATAATAACATTACATTTTGGTCTTACAGATATAACCAGGCACAAAGCCAACTAGGACAAGAGTTGCAGTTACAAAATATTGTGGACTGGTAAGTTGCAAAATATTGTGGACTGGTACGATCCTTAATTGCCAGGTGTAAGACTCGGATCCCACATAATATTACAGAATTTAATGTGGGCTTTATACAACATTTAGCTCTCCCACTTCTTTTGCCAACTTTCGTAGCTAGTTTTTAGGGTAAGATTCTATTGAGGTAATACCAATGTACCATTAGTTACTTCAATTATGCATGTTTTAATGAGTTGGTTTTAAGGGGGAAAAATAAAATAAAATAAAAGCGTAGGAATTAATATTAATGTGATGCACCTTTTTCGGTTTTAGTATACCCAATACGATACACCTTTTCTTAGGGTATGGATGATTTCATGTGACATTTGATATGTTTAAAAAGATAGGAAAGACCTGATTTGATCTTTTAAGTATAAGCTTCAGTATTTTTCAAGGAAACAAAAAAAAGTAGTCCCTCCATTCCTTCCTTCCTAAAAGAATGCTTCATTTGGATGTGGCACGATATTTAAAAATGGGGTTTTGGGGGTTTTTAGTAGTGAATGATTTTTCAGTATGCCAAACATTCAAGATGTAGTTTCCAAATATGAGGATGCCATTCAAATGCCATCATAACTAGGGTTATTCATGAAAAACATATTATAATTGCACTATAATAGACTAGTGCTGAATATGGATGGATCACAGGAAGCATTTATATGGCCAGAAGTAACAAATAAAGAAGGAAATTAGGTGAAGAAAATTACTTTATGCATTAACATCAGATCCTTTGATGCATTCCCTGTAAGATCAGTTTGGCCAGATGCCTTTAAAGCTCTCTTCATTATGCTCTTTTTAATAGCACCCTTCTTATTCGGTTTTTTCCCATCATCTTCTTGTTGCAGTTGAAAGATGATGTCTTCCGCAGCACCAGGCCAATAATCTCCATCAAAGTATGGCAACCGAGCCGCAGTTACCTTTGCTTTACATTCACCATTACAGACAAAGAAATGTTCATAAAGATTAGTGAGATCAACTACAATATTTTCCTTTGAAGCTTTCCGCAACATAGCCAAATACCTGAAACAAAAGTCACAATTCAAATTTCATAATTTAATGCATATGCATCCAACACTTGTGTCAGTTTCATAATAGCCTCTCCCATCAAACATACCATTCTCTGAGTTTATCAGATTTTGGTGTCTTCTGAATTTCAGGATGGCAATATAGAATATAATCTTCACCCTTTAGTGGAGGGCATGCCCATATATAGCAGCTAGTGAAACCCCGCTTTTTGCAAGATTCTAAGTATCCAATCTGAAACATACATAAATATAGTAAGGTGTTTTAATTACTAAAGTTAGTATTGTCTTCTTCCTGTATGAATCAACTATAAGAGATTGAACATAAGAAGAGTAAAGAACTCACCAGAATTTCATGGTAGACAAAAGTCCTTAGAGCCTCTCCTGTCACTGCTTTGACCTCAGGCCTGAAATACTTCACAGAGTCCAGGTAAGACAGGTAGACTCTGCGATGATTAGGCTGCTCACATTCGGATCCAAATTCTTGCACGTACATGCCAAATAAGCACACTTCAACACCCTCAATTCTTTGAAACAATAGTACCACCTGAAAAATCATAAAGATGAAGTAAAATACTATGTTGCTGGCACAAATTAGCATGCACTAACTGAAAAGTCACAGAGTAGCTTTTCAAGCCTTACTGAAAGCTATCAAATATTCAAATTATTGAAAAATTCTGTGGCAACACACCTCATAGTTACATTGCTTAAATGTTGGGCACTCAATTTTTCACAAACTGCATGCCATTAGGACAAGTATATAGAAAATATTCTTTCCAATGCTCAGAACAATTTATAAGATTTCTGCATACTGGCTCAAGGTATTTATTAGATTGTATGTTCTCATTAATATCTTTTCCAATTACTACAAGTTCCAATGTGCAATGTTGATTTGTCTTTTATCCACAGAGAACAATTGATGAGAACCAGGCTTATTTGAACTATAACTCTTCAAAATGTAACATTGCAGATATAAGCAAATGAATATAAAGAAGGAAGCAGAAAACTTATATTTCACAAGCTGCTATCACCTTTTACAAGTCATACCTTAGACTTATAAGGGAACTCTAATGGAAAATTTTGCTCTCGGAAAATATCAAGGAAGCGGGGTTTAACATCCAACTTTTTGTCAACTGATGACACCACTCTTACGACAAGTGCTTCTGCTCCTGGAACCTGGGAAGTTTTCATGATGGTTCATAAATAAAAATTAGAGAATAGTCACAAAACATATGCACAAAGTGCACACTTCTAATTTATTTAGACACCTGAAATAAAGGGAAATGAAATTAAAATACAAAAACAGTTATTTCCAACATTTTTCTACGCAACAATCAACGGAGTTTTCCTACCAATGAATTTTTGTTAATTCTATCATTTCTCAAAATTTAAAGTTCTCTCATTAGTTACCACAAGAGCAAAACGTGTTTTAGTTGTTTAATATACAGCACCAAACACTTCCATATTTAACATATAGACGAAAATAGATTGAAAGAAACATCAATAGGCTGTGTGGTTGTACAGAAGAAAAGATAGGTAGTACTTGTACAGGTTAAATACACCCTAATATTCTTTAACAAGTAGGAGTGAGTCAGAAGCTGAACAAAGGCTGCTGTCCGACTGCCTTCAAGTTGCAAAAGTTGGGCATACAAGTCAGAAGGTATCAGTTAGATATATTTCCTTTAGTATCTCAAGAAACATGTATACTAGAGAAGACGCATTGTAAATGATTTGCAATTTGCAACACTAAACAAAATAAATGTATTAAAATGTCATGCATAGAAACACATCTTCACTAGGTACCTCATCATAACTTTTGCCTTGAAGTCTTGCTCTGTCCTTCCTTTCCTGTTTCAGCTTTGCAAATAGCCGCTGCTCCAAGTGATCACTCAAACTTGTTCTAGGCAAATCCTTCGCTCCAAGAACTGCACTTTGTGGTAATGGCACACGCTCTCCTTTTTCAATTTCGTCCATATAACAATTTGGACAAGTGTACTCAGCTTGTCCACCATCATTTCTTCTACCGTTAAATAGTGCACAAATTTGATGCTGCCAAGCTTCACATTTGTCACATTGAACCCACTGCAAAAATAAATATTTAGCATCTAAAGTACTATTTCTCATGATAAAACAAGTAGAAGAAACATACCCATTCTTCAGTTTCCTCATCATTTTTCTTCTTTTCCACCCTTGCTTTTGGAATATTTGTTCCATCCACTACAATCGAGTCTCCTTGGGCTTCATTATAGCATGGAATGCAGAAGCAACGACTAGTTTCACCAGATCCAAAGGTGTAATACATTGCATTTCTTTTAATGCGAGCACCACAAGGTGTACAGTATATAGGGGGAGGTTCAAAGGTGAGTCTCTCAACTCCACACAACTGGCAAGAATTTTCACTCATAGAATGTCCCATTGCTTGATTTCTTTCTGCTTTGGCTTTGCTCTGTGAAACAAACAACTTACATTACAATAGAGAAAGGGGAATGACACAATTAGAAAGTGTGTTTTCTGTATATCAAGATTCATGAGAACATGTTTTAGGCATAGCTAACTGAGACCAAACAAATAATCACTCCACTTATCAAAACCATGTCCTGCTCCAAAACCAAACAGGGTGAAAGCAAAAACATGGAAACAACTTAATGGTAAACACGCCAATCACCAACAGTAAGGAATCCATAAGAGTTCATGAGAACAGCTTAACCAAGCCACATTCCATAAAACTGAAGCATTAAGAAGTGAGAACTTATGCACAGGGTTCAACACTCTACTTTTCTCTAGCTGCATGTCAAATTCAGTGAAGATGGTTTCAAGTACTAACAGATGCATCAGGTACCTATTTAAGGCCATTTCTAGTAAAATACATGCATGCAAGATGTTTGCAACAGTTATATCTACCAAAATATTAATAATGTATCATAGGCAAAAATAACAAGACATGGTAGAACCAGACTGACCTGTCCTATCCACTGTCTGAGACCCCTAATGTGCTGTTGGACTTCTTCAGGGGTAAACAATTCTATCATCGATACCCCCTTTATTTTTGGCTTCCCAGACTTGCATGCATTCTCAGAAGATACTGAACTGCTTTCCAGTTTAGCCTGCTCGATTTCCTTCTCAGTCTTCATAACCTCAGGCTCAGAAACTGTTGTAGGGTGATTCGGTGCAACATATTCACCTTCAGGACTTTGAATGCAGGCATCATCGAAGTTGTCCCTTTTCATTTCAGTTTTTATGGGACTCAATTGTTCAACTTTTCCTGGAATATCCATTTTCACTGGAATGTGCGACTCCTGAATCTTATTGGTACGCTGTTTACCAAATGAATGAAACACATTTACATTAGAAACCAATGCAGCAGAACGTTCACTTTCAGAGACAAGAGATTGGGAGCCTTGTTCAATTTTCATGCGCTTCATAGGAGGTTGCAGCTCTTCCAGAGTACCCATCTTTTGAGTTAACTTTTCAACAGCTGTCTTTGAAGTAGGAATCTCCACAATTTCAGCAGCAGCATGAGAATTGGAACGTCCATTGCCTGAATTAGGAAATCCAGAACTTAAACGAGAACGTGCTCGTTCCATTTGCCCCTTTATAAAATCCTTAACGGGGATACAAACAGGACATTTTTTATCCTTACAATTCATGTAATGACCATATAAACGCCTAGAACCATGGCAACGGGGGTATTTGCATTGACTCAGATTGCAACTTTCCATATGTTTCCACAACTTCTGAACAGCTGAGCAGTGAGGTTCAATGCATTTCCCTTCTGGGAAGGGGCATTTTTTAGCATGTTTCAAAAACAATATCCATTTCTGTTGGTTTTTGAAATCTTGTTCACGGGTAAGGTTATTAGATCGATGTATAGTGCTGCTTGTATTCAAAGGTTCTGCTCGTCTAGAAGAGTCACATTGGCCAGCCACTGTTTCATAATGGGGCAGGTTAGTTTGTTGAGCTACCTCTTGTCCAGATAACTGCTGATGAAATCCATCTTGTACGAAAGATGTATCCTGAGGCTTCAAATAAGATTGACCATGCAATGCAGCATCTCGCTGGATACCACCAGAAACAGAAGCAAAATTACCAGGAGGTTTAGGAGCTTGCTGGGGGTGCAGTTGCATCTGCTCTGAACGTTGAGATAAAGATGGACGGACATCCTGTGAACCAGATGAACGTGACAAAAGCTGAGCACCTCTAGATGGTTCTTCCACAGAATTCCGTTGGTACTGATTCTGCATATCAGAAACCTGCAAGAAGTTGGAAACTTGTGGCTGTGCAACATCAGGATGCTCTGTTCCAAACTCAGACTTCACCTCCGAAATTATGTTGGACTGAAGCAGGGACCGATTGAAAGAATCACTTTTTAACAAAAGCTGGTTTTGTGGTTTCTTTTCTTGTCCAATTGAATGCTGCTGAACAAGTTGTCTATGCTGAAACTCGTTGGATGGCTGTTGAAATTGCTGCTGATAGTGAGGTTGCGCAAGATTTCCTGTTAGTGAATACTGGGATAGAAGATTCACATTTTCTGGCTGTTCAATTGACTGAGGCTTCATACTTGCCATCTGCTGAGAAGAGTAGGCATTCAACTGGTTATTAGCCATCAAAGGCATGCCTGTTTTCTGTATGGATTGAGTGGCTGGGGGATTCAAGCCAGGGTTGTTCATTAACGAAGGACCAGAAGTCACAGGAGCATACAAATTTCTAGACCCTGATGCATCAGCTACACCAATTCCATATCCATCACCTGTCAAACAGAAGAGCAGTAGTAAGAATACATGTTAGGTACCTTCATTCTGGGGAAAAAAAAAAATTATAGCTTTACACAAGTCCAGATCACTTCCAGAAAAGTATGAATATGATATTCCAGAAAATCCATTTCGCTCTGAAACACAAACACACACAGAGACAGGAGAGTGGGGAATGCAGTCAGTAGGGAAGTGAGAAACTCAGTACCCTGCTGCACTGGTCGCTGGTGTTGGTCAAAATGTGAATGCAATGGTTTGGTAGAGTTGCCATATAGCATTCCAGCTAAATGCCCCTCATTGGTTCCTGAATTACTCATCACAGGCATATTTTTTCCCATCATCCCCAATCCTCCATTTAAGGATCCATTTGATAATCCAAATGACTTCTGCTGCAATGTAGATCTAATTCCATCACCCATATACCCACCAATATTATGTAAGATACGGCTATTTTGACCACCAAACCGCTGCTTATGCAACACAGGCTGAGATGCACCAGTAGAATCAGCAGCAGGATATGCACCAGCACTATTGGATGACTCCATGTTCATGAGTGTGTAGTTATTTGCATTATTATTTATGTCACTGTTGCTATTGTTAATCCCAGGAGTGGGAATCATTTGACTTGTCATCCTTTGACCTAGAGATGTGACCATGTCATTTCCCCCAGCATCAACGGAGAAAGCTGGTGATGATTGTTGAAATCCACTAGCCATGGCTCCTGCCAAGGATATAATTTATGAGGCAAGATGAAAAGGCATCTTAGTACCTGCTTCAAAGATCAGAAATATAAGATGAACTGAAAGAATTACCATGAAAACTC
This sequence comes from Ruellia speciosa, assembly GCA_001909325.1. Classification (NCBI taxonomy): domain Eukaryota; kingdom Viridiplantae; phylum Streptophyta; class Magnoliopsida; order Lamiales; family Acanthaceae; genus Ruellia; species Ruellia speciosa. The sequence continues at coordinate 15,878 of MAYD01547624.1, forward strand.
CCAGAAGATCCAATTCGAGGCGGCAAAAGGTTCCCAGAGTTCACAGTGGATGACGCAATTGTATTTGAACTATTGATAGATACAGGAGCAGCCACAGATGAATTCCCAATCAAGCTTGAATTCCCAATTTGCTGAAATCCAGGAGTTGGAATCATTGCACCAACTGAAGGGGAAGAATTAGCATGTGCATGTTGCTGGTTGTGGTTACTCATAGGAAGGCGCTTAATCATACTATGCAAACGGTTTTCGAAAGTGTCCATGTTCAGATAATCCTCCTGACAACAATACTAATGTAAGGAAAAGGAAAAATATATTTAAAAGACTTGACTAAAATATTTCACGAATATAGGTCAATCTAAAACTGATTTTTCAGAACTGCCTATATATGTTCCCTGCCAACATTCATGGAACACCTGAGAAATTGTGTTTTACAGCCAACGTGAAAATTTTAAAAGTATACACTACAGGAAAAGAATCAAGTTAATAGCAAAGAACAAAATGAAAAATCACACACCATTGTCAAAGCACCCTTGAACAAACCCTCTTCCAAACGTCTCACTAAATCAAACATCCTCTTAGCGGGTAAATCCAGCGTTTGTTGATGACGCTGCTGAAGAAATGCCCATCTGCAGAAAAGAAAATCTAAAAGATTAGCAGTACTCATAAATTACAGAATAAAATAATAACAGCATTTACAAATGTTCCTTGTAACATGTTTACACAATATACTGGAAATAGCACCGAGAGAGGAGTAGGAAGTCAATTGAAACTACAAAGAGGACTGCGGTACACCATAAAAAATTTCAACTGATAAGCAGAGCAAACACAAAAATTGAACCAAAATTGATTAAGTTTAAATAGCACAAAATTAATTAAATTAAATATACAGAGAAATGGAATGAAGTAATTATTATCAAGGAATAATATAATATGTCATCATAATCAATCAGTCGCCTACAATACAAAAACATAGACTGATTCACATTTTTCTATAGGCAAGAACAGATAAAAAATAAAGTAACCAACTGTCCAAAAACTTATGTAAGATCTGAAACTGCTAAAGGTTATTGTCGAAACAAAAACAAAATAAAAGTGAGGTTTGATGCCTCTCAGATATTGTTGCATGTTCTTTCAATGATATGCAGAGGAAGGGCACAGAAATCCTAGTCAAGAAAAAGTCTTACATCTTTTCTTGCATAAATTTGCGAGCTTTTGCAAGTTCTGGGTCCATGCCCGGGAAATTATATTGAGTTCCCGTATTTTGCATCTGGCTAGGCACAGAATTTGCATTTTGTTGTGGTACTCCAGACAACATAGTACCAGCTTGGTTGGGGATCTGTCCAGACATTTGTGCTGATGGGTGCGTTTGGAAATTCATCTTACTTCAAATGGATAAAGTTCAATTCATAACATGATTTGAATTGCAAACGAGAAGCACAAAAACAATCATCAAGTAGTTGAACAAATTCTGCCCAATGTAGTCAAGCTTGGTGCACAAGGGAGTGTACAAGCTTGGAAAGAATACCTGTATTGAAAATTCCAAAGACAAAAGAGAAATTATAATTCAGTTAAATTCACAAATATCAATATTATATGCTTCATGAAACTTCTTTTGCTCAATCAAGAGGTAAAAGACATTAAGATTTAGAAAAAGTGAAGCATTGTACACAATCCAAACCACACAGACCAGGATAATTCCTTGGGTTGATGTGCTGTCAAAATTTGTTCAGTAGCAGAAATCTAGAAACTTAAAAGAATAATTCCTAAAACACCACAATTTCACCTTTCATTCCTAGCAAACGTTCCATATCAATCCATCCACACTAAAGGAGGTGCCAACATAATCCTCTCGTATATGAAATACAAAGAAAATACTGCCTATCCTCTGCCAATACAATAAGAGTACAATGGATTTTCTGAATTAATCTCAAAGAACATTCACAAATTAAATTTTCTATTCCATTTACATAAATGTAAAACCTGTCTGCGTAGATCTAAAATATAAAAGTTCTACAATCCAAAGATCAACAGGAAAATCAGGGAAACATAACATGTTTTTTATTGAGCAACATAGGTGTTCATATGTCTCTGACAAAATCAAGTAGCATTATGAGAAAAATGTGCCCGGAGAGCACCATAACAATAAAGTAAATTGATTGCTACCAAAACACACGAACTCCACTTACAACTAAACCAAAATTTTGAAACAATTGAATTTCCAACAGTTATGATCACATGGCTAAACACACGTAAAAAGTTAAATTACACACTCAAACACATAAAACACGCACAAAATCAACTATCAACATCCGATAAAGTTCAAATTGAGGCGAAAATCAACACGAAAGAAAATTCCTAGGGTTTTATCCAATTGGGGAAAATCAAATTGCGGTAAAATTCCCTATCCAACCAATGCTGGATTTTCAATTGGGGCAATACTTTATCGTAACCAACAGTTAAATCAAACATACAACAAAATTAATCGGCCGGGGCACAGAAAATCAAATAGCGCGCGCAAAAAACACATAACCCCCAAGGGAAGTGATGCTCACCGAAACCAACAGATAAGACGATAAACAACAGGCGGAGGGACCGGTCGGCCGCGCCGGAGTTGAGCGTCGCTGCGGGAATACGGCGGTGATTTAGAGAACAAATAGGACTGGTTTAGAATTTGGGTATTTTGCTTAAGATTGAGCGGTATTAAATTTTTTTTCTTTTCTTCACTGCCGGTAATGAAATTACACGATTATATCTCCAATATACGTATTTTACAGGGTGGCCCCTCCAAAGGTAGTAAATCTTAAATTGACCCCCAAAACTCCATATATTATAATTGTGGTACATATATTATCAATTATTCCGTACTAAGACCAGAAGTTCTGAACTCCGAAAGCTATAAAAGCTCAAAATTACGGATTTTTTTAACTAATAATAAGATAATAAGTTC
>MAYD01547626.1:0-12018 GCA_001909325.1 Ruellia speciosa
AACAATGGAATTTTTTAACTAATAATTATAATATAATAAGTTCCTTTTTGGGTTTTACTATTTGTAATCCCCTATTTCTAGGCGCAGCTCCTAAATGACCATTTTATCCCCGTCCTTTATATTTTTAAAATTTCATTTCATTTTCATTCATTCTTATAAATTTCTATTTTTTTCTATCAAGATTTTTTAAAAAATCCTTAGAAAATCATGGTGGAGTAAAGGCCCAGACGCGAGAAAAGCATTGCAACACTTAAGATATGAAAAAGAGTTGAAAAATGAGTCGAAAATACCCTGGAGACGAAATTGCCCTCGGGGCGGCCGCGCGGACCATTTTGGTGGCCGCCCGCATGGCCACCGATCACGTTTCACCCCAAGGCAAAACACGATCGACAATCGTCTCATCGAGAGCTAAGACTCGGTCCGACACCGTCTGCGCCCTCGCCAAGACAAGATCGATCGCCACCTCATCCATGGCGAGGCGGCAACGAGGGCCATCGAGCTCTGGGCGAGGCGGCCACTAGGGGCATCCAAGCTGGACACCCGTTTTTTACCTGCTTTTTCATTTTTGTTTGTATTTTTCGGTGTTTATTGCTCTTTTTCCATATATAGTATGTGTGTAATGATCTAATATATTCGTTTTAATATTACCTCTCATGAAAGTAGTGAGTAAATGTCACTTCTTTTAGGAATGATTCACATTGAAATAGGCTTTATATTATTTTAACACAAGGCGTTGAGTATCATCTTTGTCAGAACAATTTAAAAAGGCTTTATATTATTTTAAACATCATAGTACAAGTACAATGGTTTAAATATCTGTCTTTACTATGTCATTACATATTTATGTACTTAGCAAAATGTATTTATATTCTTCTTATATTATGATGTCCACTCAGCGCCCATCCCCATGTGCAGTCGCACTTCCAGAAGGATCTACAACACACACAACCACACACAATGGGTCAGTACCAAGTATTGAGTAAGGGATTACACGAGGAAAGCAATATGTAGATATATATATTTAATCAACAAGATAACCATACCACTTCATCCATCCATAATGCGAGGCATCCACCTAACCTAAATGCAATGCATGCCTAGGCCGGCACCTAACCTGATAATCCCCCGCATGTGGTCCGGCGAGAACCATGCCTTTAGTCCGGCATGACTCAACTGCCTGTGGTCCGGCAGGAGAAATCAAGAGGCCGATGCCTGTGGTCTGGCATGGCAAAACCTGTGCCTGTACTGGCACAATGCAAATGCAAATGCAAACACACACCATGGCATATTACATCCAAGAATTATATAGATTCTTTGACTTACCCATCATTTCATGGATTAAGTTTATTATTTTCCTTATTCTTTGACTTACCCATCATTTCATGGATTAAGTTTATTACTTTCCTTATGTCCTTTCTCTTATAATTCTTTAAGTCCAGGGAAGAGAGAAATCATCTTATTTATGTTAACTCAATGGGGTACACCGGAATTCGTCCGCCTACTCCCCTAACATGGCCATGATCTCGGGTTGCCAGATCTTCAGTCCTGACTTCATAGTGCCAGACCGTTTATAGTGCTGGCTTATCCTGCCAGATCAATATGGCCTTGACTCAGTTGCCAGACCGACATGGCCTCGACGTCGCATGCCAGGTCATCATGACCTTGACGGCGATTGCCAGGCTATTTGGTCTGGTCTACTGGTGCCAGACCGACATGATCTCGACGTTCATGCCAGTCCAAACACAATCTTGACTTTATATGCCAGGACGTCATGATCTTGACGCCAACTGTCAGGCCACCTGAGAGGGGAAGGGAACCTTCTCGGGTATCCCAGAGGTTTTCCATGAGGTCAATTTCTCCCGATGTTCAATCACTGGGCTTCCCGGGGTCCCTGGCCATGGGTATAGCCATGCCTTCGACCGAGGGAATAGGTCGCACACGGCCATCCCAGTCTTCGTTCAGGTAAAGAAATAAAAGAAAAAGAGACAGGAGAGAGAGATAGCATTATCACGAAAAGAACGAAATATATAATAATAGTTAGGGGGAGGGTAACTTCATGTAAACCCTTGCCTGCTATGTCGATCCTTGACACTACACGCCTTCCTAGATCGTGAAAACGGAATCCGAACACGGGTGACAATACTTCCTCCAAAGCTCACTTCTTAACTTACTACTCTACTTTCCTACTCTTAATTAAAGAAAAGAGAGAGGGAGTGTGTATTCTTAAGGCTAGGGAGGCTAGATGAGGGAGTGGGGAGTGATGGATTGGGAGTGGTGGTGGTGTGGAAAGGGTGGAGGGGTGGTGTCCTATGTATAGATGCCCAAGGAAGCTCCTAGGACCAACCCTTGAAAAAGACTAAAAAAAAATCTCATGGATCATTCTACCAGCCCCGCGGTCGTCTCCGCGGTCACCCGACCATGGGACACCGACCGCAGCTTTTCCAGTGCGCTGCCAGCTCCCGCGGTCACCCGACTGCGGGTGCATTGGGGTCTGCGCAGTCTATACATTTTGGGCCATAACTTCTTCGTCTGACCTTCGATTCGAGATCTGCGAGTTGCATTGGAAAGCTGATTTGATAGGAATCTACCTGTAAAATATTAGGGTCATTGGACAACTACCCAATTTTTAGTAATTTTTCAAAGTCGTGTCCCGTACATCCCGGTATACCACTTTCATCATTTCTTCTTTTCTCTTGTTATTTCTCGCTACCTAAGGGACGAGTTATGGTTCCCTAAGCTCCTAGGCTTCATCTTTAGGAGTATGACATCGGGTTTTTACACTAGTCGGTCCCTGTGATGATTCACATCGAATATGAGGTTTGGATGTGTTATGTATTCGGTCTTGAATCGGTTCTGTGGCTGTCTTGGTTTCTGTTGTAGTATCTGTGTTTGCTTCCCGATTGTGTTTTGGATTGGTACCAGAATGGGGTTATGCAGTATGTTGTATTGATCCTTGGTTCAGTTTGATGGTTGTTGTTCAGTCAGTCAATTGGGTTGTTTGTTTAGATCCAATGTTTTGTTTTCCCCTTTATTAGATTCTTTGAATCTTCAATGAAACGGGTTGGAGACATTTGTTGGATACAGGCTAAAACGATGATGAGATCGAGTTGAGACCGATCTGAGGTTCTCCGGTTGATTGCTGTTCAATTTTGGTCACGGTTCAGTCTTGGCAGTGGATTATGCCTGTTGTTCCTCATTTAGTTCATGTGTGTGTTCTTATTTCCTGTTCTTTTGATCTGCTGAATGAATGAATAAGAAATATAGGCCGTTTGTGATTTTTAATTCTGCTGGGCCAAGGGATTTAAATGGAATTGAGCTCGGTTTGGGGCTTGACTGAATTGGATTAATTGCTTATTGGGCTCGGTAGGAAATAGGCTGTGGGAAAATAAAATGAGTTAATTGATTAATTCAGATCCAGTACCAGATGGGCTTGGGCCTTAACAGACTTAGCCAATAATTCAGTGGGCCTTGGCAGAATAATAACAGTGGGCTTGGACTGTGTTGGTTGGACTTTTTGGACCTAAAAATTAATTCCTAATGATGGGATTAATATTATTGAGACACTTAATTAATTTGGAATAAATTAATTATTTGTTTCCTGCAATGATGAGAGGTATGGACAAGTGATTGCGATCAGATACTACACTTGAAACTTCTGAGCAGTCCAAACTAATAAAAACCCGACAGAATAAAAATAATAATAATCAAAGGGATTATTATGTTAATTTAATTGTTAGGCCAACAATTAAATTAAAAGCTTTTGGGTTGGATAATTGACTCAAGGGATTAATGTCAGTTTATTCCGGGTTTCAAATACTCAGTGACAAGACTGCTGCCAGCTACCAATGTCAGAAATTCTGCTTTCCAGTGAAGATCACAGAAGGCTGTAGATAACGGTACGGACTACACTGGGCAACCATAAGACCCGTCTTGGCCTAGGACTTAGAATTACCCTTATAATTTAAGTCTAGATATTTAAATACATGACGTATTTATTTCTTTCTTCACTGGCCTTTACGTACTATTATGTGCATGATTTGTCTGTTATGTGCCAATGTGTTTTACATGTCTATCATCGTCATTTGCATTATATGAGCCTAGCATGCAACTTGGTATTGCATGTAACTGGATAATGCCTGTCGGTGGCCGAGCAAGTGATGTCCATTCCTTGTCTCGAGCCGGCATAAAGGCACACGAAAAAGTGGGCACGTGATCACTTAATGACGATTAATCATCTCATTAAACCGGATAATCACGTAAAGTGGAAACATAGAGTGACGACCAAATTCACCCTTTGGGTTGATCGCCATAGGGAAAAGTCCACCAGCGTGAAGGTTACTTTGTGCATTCAGGTCCTAGTCTACTCTCGGGGTTAGCTACCTCGCGGGGGTTTACCGGTAATTTAAGATTAGGTTCAGTGGGGAATCTAGCCGTAACGGGTGGGGTGATTACATTGTTATGCAAGGCTATGATGATTCCTCGTATCACCCAAATCTGTGGAATTGGGTAGTGGCCCTGCATGTTGACTTCGGCTACGTGTTCGAGTTCCACACGATGCCCTATTACACACACAATGCTTTGGTGTACGAGTTAGAGATGGGTGATTCCACTTAACCGTCACTGGGCATTCTTTGTGCTTGGCAATTTGGAGCGTGGTGGTGCCTCCGGTTGTTCCAAGAGGTCTAGGTCATTATTCACTCTATTACTGCTTGTGTACTGTTTTGCATGTCATGTTGCTTACAGTTATTTCATTGCCGCATGGCGGTTTGCTGCATGAAAGGGATTTGAAACCCGTCGGCATGTGTATTGGAGACACCCCCAACGTGGATCACGCTGCATACTATTTATGCACATGTTTTACTCATGTATGTTCCGTACTTAGTCTTTCGACTAATTATGCTTAATACATACAGGTGCCGAGTGCCAGGAGGACGTACCTCCAGGTCACTGAACATACGAGTAAGGCTTGGCCTTGGGTTTTAGTGAGGATGAGCAGAGATATTTGTTTAACTATTAGTATGCGTTGCATTTCATTTAGTGATGTATGTTCAGACTCTTATACCTTGTATTATTTTGTTTATCGGCTTGTATTAAGTAGCCGAGTCCCGGACGTGGGACGTGATTTGTTTTGTGAACTCTTTACTGTTGACTTGTAATAGTAATAGGTTTACTTTCAGTCTTCCGCATGCATTTGTTTAGTATGGTGAGCTGTGATCAGAGGGGACCCGTTTCCTGAAATCCAGCGTATTCTGATAGGATAGACAATGTGGTTAGCCTGAGCACCGAGCTTACTAAAGGTTAGGCCGTAGAACCCGAGGGAAGTTAGGTGTGGCGGTAACATTTTCCGATGGGGAAAATCGGGATGTTACATATCCAAGCATCAGCGCGCCACTGACGATCCTGCTACATGCGTCTCAGGCTACATGAAGTGGTTTTGCCGCTATTCACATCCATGGCTCATACCATATGATGGCCCAGCTGTCGACCCTACACGTACGCGGTCGAACAACGAATACGTAGGTGTACTAATATTTGTCATTTACTTTACACTTTACTGCGAAAACGGAATGTTGTTAGCACGTAGATTATAATTTCTATTGTTTTTTTTGTAACGCCTTAAAATTTTGAACCATTTTGGCGCGCTACTGCCGTACTAGTTTGCCTAAACTAGTGGCCAGCTAATTTAGACTCCTCAGTACAAGGCTGAGAATTTAAGTACATAAACTCGTACGGGTTATAACCTTTAATTAAATTTTTCATGCGACACGAAAGTACCACAACAAATAACAAGTTACACCAGAGTCCAAGCCAAGCAATAAATATAAAGCAACCCATAGAAGTATCCACTAATCAAAGCTAGCATATATATACGGGCTGAACCAAGACCACCGTATCCAACATGCAAAACAGTTATGTCGGCCACAATGCGTCCTACTCTAAAAGGCATAAATAATGTCCACTCGACCCAGCACTCGAAGCTATGCAACTGTGCCTGCAAGAGTATCTATAAAACAGAAAGGCAGGGAGTCAGTACACAGTACTGAGCAATAGATAGATAGAATGGGGAAAGACAAGGGGAATACAGTAAAACGAACAACCCGTCGGGCAAATATCACATGGCATATAATAAAACAGGAAGAGGAAAGTGGTAAAACGTCACACCGTACCATACCAGTACTTCAACCACGAGCATACATGAATGCATAATGCATGATGGGGCATGGTCTAGAGTGATGTATGAACCTACATGACGTGGCCTGACATACACCTATCTACCCTAAACACAAAAACCTAAGCACACTTTAGCCTAAAACTTTAATACCCCAACGTTTTAGAGTATAGAAAACCTTAGCCTTTATGTTTCGTAGCTCAGGAACCCGTCACGACGTCGTTTTGGACACATAGGATTATAGAATGGTATGTACCTTCTGAACACTTAGTATCTTTTGTTCATTCTTGCACAATAGGGTTCCTGGTGAGGAGTGGATCATTTGAGTCTAGCCTGAATGTTGCGCGGGTGAGGTCCCGCGGTCGGCAAGGACCGCGGGTGAGTGGGCCCCGATTTTCTTAGTGGGTTCAGCTTATATACGTGTCTCCTAGCCTCATTTGTTCTTTTCCACTTCAGACTTCTTCCCCCACTACCTCTAAAATGCTCTCAAACATCCATGGCACCTCATAGGAAGATGTGGGTCTTGTTGTAGTGTTCTTGAAGCTCCAATTTCTCCATTTTAACTAAGGAATCTGGCCAAGCCTATTTCAGGTAACTTGTACCCCTTGACCTCTACTTCATTTCCTTCAGATTGCATGTTCGATTTGGGGCCTTGGATTATTGAGTTTTGGGTCTCTAAACCTTAGAGGTACTTGCTGTCACAGTTTTGGTTTTTGCTTATGTGCTGCCTTGGGGGCTAATTTGGGCATCCTACGTTTAGAATCTAAGGTAAGTCCCTCTTACGAATTATAGTACTTTGTTTTTAGTTTCTGAATCACCTTTCGGATTCTTATTTGGATAAGAATCGAGTTCTGTAGGCCCTTGTCAAGTTGGCTGCATTTTTCACCAATTCCTAGACTTCTTTTAATTTGGGTGCAAGAATTTGGGCAAGAGTATTCCAGGCAAGGGGTCTTTAAATTTATGGTTTTTGAGCAGCATTCTTCATGTATGTGTAATCTGGGATGTTGTAGCATTTTCTATCGGTCTGGATCGGGCGTGGTCGAGGCCGCGGTTTTCACAGACCGCGCGCCTTCGAGCGCGGCAGACCGCAGGGCTGTCATGGTCTTTGTGCCGCAGTCCTTGCGGACAGCGTGTGCTGGACCGCGCGAGGTTCAATTTTGGGATTAGGCAGTTTCTGTGATTATTATGCTTCCGTATTACCGTTTACCATTAGTATGACATAGTGGTCTGTACATACTTTCGACAGCTGTTATGAATGCTAACATCACCTTTTTCAATGTTCGATCGTGCGTTGTGAAGTAGTATCGGTAGGCTTGTGTTGGTGTTTGATCATCTTGTGGCTAATGAAGTGATATGTTACTCCCTTTTTACTCGTAGTCTTACTGAACTAACTGACTTGAACCGTTGAATTTGGTGTGAGTGGGTGAAAGGCCCTGTTTGGGCATGTTGGGTGTTTGTATATCAATTTTAGGGCTTGATGAGGTCTATGGAATGTGTTGGCCGGGTCTCAAAGAGCGATTTTCGGTATAGCAGATGTTGATGTTGTTGATGTCCCACCGAAAAAGGTGTTTTCAGAGTGCTTAACAGCCCCCAATAGAAGCTTGGTGTGGCGCCGCCGCCATCTCATTGGGATTCCCGAGCTTCTTGTCCTGAGAGCAACTGACATCCATAGGAGGATTCCAAGGCTCATTCACTCATAGACAAATAGCTGCCTACTAGCTAACAACGAAGAGGAATAGCTCAGTATCGTTCGTGCCCTACAACTAGTAGGTCACTCTCTCGAAAGAGCAAGTAAGGAAGGCTGAACTTAGAATCCCGATGTGTTGGTTGTTTCGGTGAATTTCGGTACTACTCGATTTAAAACCCCTGGGACTTATTTGGTGTGCGTGAGTGCTTTCCTATGACGGACTTGCGATGGGTGTGTGTGTGGTTAAACCTTAGGGTGGTTTTTGATACGTATTGTGTGCTCACTGGCTTATGTGCGTGTGACTTGATATGGTCTTGAGTGGGCCAGAGAATGAGCCCCTGATACGATATTCTTGATACGGTCTTGGGCGGGCCAGAGAACGAGCACCTGTTACTGATTTATGGATACCCCTGTGATGGGGAAGGGTCTTGAGCGGGCCGAGAACGAGCTCCTTTATTATTAGTCGCACGATAGGCATCCTTTGTGCTGCATCTAGGCTAGATAGGTGGATGTTAGGGTTCATGCATCATGTGCATCTCATTTACTCCTTTACAACTGTTAACCGAACGCCTGTTATGGGACGGCTGAGTTGGTTAACGGTGTTGCTTTCTTTACTGCTTTCTGTACCTATATTTGTATTATGTTATTGTGTTGGTGGCTGTATGTGGAGGATCCCTTGCTCAGCGGTGGCTGACCCCCGTGTGTTATTATTTCAGGTATGGATGTTTAGCATGACTAGTTCCGGGTTGGGGCTGAGAGTACAGTAGTTAGGAGTATGTTTATTTTTACGCTTGTTGGTGTGTAATATGACTATATGTCTTGTATCTTAGATTACTTTTCGCTAGTAGGCGGTGAACTTGCATTGTATTTCTCTTTACGCTTTCGTTGGCATGTACATGTCTATGTGAACTCGGCAGTACCTATGTGTTAATGTTTTCCCTAATCGAAACTACTAAATTTCAGAATTGGAAACCTTTTTGTGCTTACGTGGTTATATGATTTTATTTTACCTGCCTGGCGTTGACGAGCCTAGATTACTTGGCCACGAGTCTAGGTTAGCCAATGCGGCGTGGCGCACCCACTGTGATATGTGGGGGCATTACAAAAACCACGGAACTCCGTTGGGGCCAGGTATGGCTCATCTCGAAACCCATGACGAGCCCGTTCACAACAATCTCAGTCAAGGGCCAGGTACTGGTCTATTCCCTCATAACCCAATGACGAGTCATCTCAGAATAATCAACAGGGAACTATCTTGGAACCTAAGGACCAACCAGGTCAATACCGAATCAATCATGTCAATCAAACCAAGGGCCCTATCGGGTGCCTATCACTGATGCGGGCACTAGGTCCACCACCAGAATGCTCGAGTCCGAATCTGGGGTCCATAGTTGTTACCGGGATCAGAATACAATCCAGCAAGACCACTGATACAAGCTTTGGGTGCCTATGACTGATACGCATACTAGATCCCCCATTAGAACGCTCAACGCGAGGGAGTCTGAACCCGGGTTCATCCCCAGTATCGGTATCAGTACATAGTCCGGTGAGACCACCGAGTCAACACCCAACAATACAGTACCACAGTCACACAAAATGATAATCCATCATATCACAATAAACAGGCACGGCTTGTCACAGCTACGAACATGCTCAATCAGTACAATGTCAACAAAGCATAAAATCATCAGATAGTCTATCACGTCAGGTTTATGTTGTAATACCCCGATGCCTTAGAACCTAGAGAACCGTAGATTTTGCGTTAGTGGACTTAGAAACCCTTCAGGACGTCGTTTTGGGCGCGTAGAGTCAAACTTTGGGCAGTTTTGGAAGCTAAATTCGAACCTTTTTCGTTTAGAATCTCGGGTAAGTCCCTTCTTGATATTTATAGTTCGTTATCTCTAGTTTTCGAAACACCTTCCGAATTCTTATTTGGATAAGAATTGAGTTCGGTAGAGCTTTGGCAAGTTGACAGCATTTTTACACTTTTGCTGTCACAGTAGGGTTTTGTGCGTCTGTCCCATTTTGTGAGCTATTTTAGACCATCTTACGTCGGGAATCTTAAGCAAGTTCCTTCACAACTTTCGTAGAGCATCGTCTCTAGTTTCTAGAACATATTTCAGATTTATAATCGATTAAGTATTGAATCTTGTAGGCTTTCACGAAATTGGCTGCGCCTTGTTGTTGGAAAAAAATTGGGGCCCACCGTGGGGGCCCACTTTTTCTTCCTCGTTTTGCATGCCCCACTTTCTTAATCAGATCCATACAACTCCAGACCCCTCATTCCTGCTTTTCCCACTCACACACTCATCCCCTCCCTCTCCCAAGCTCCACAAATCCCCTCCCTAATTCCCTTGCAAGTTCTTGGCCATTTTTTATCTTTTGAAGCTTCAATTCATCTTCCAAGCTTAGGAATTTCTTCAAGATTGTTTAAAGTAAAACGTTCTCCTCAGTCTCCTCTACGTTTCCTTCGGAATGCATGTGTGATTTGAGCTAGTGGTTGTTGATTCTTGACTTTCCAAAGATTTTTGTACCTTGCTGTCACAGTTTCACTCCTTCAATTAGCACTATCTTGTGAGCTGAATTCGACCCTCCTACACTCCAAATCTCGAGTAACTTCCTCTTAGTTTTTGTAGCTCGTTCTTTATAGTTTCTGGATCATCTTTAATCTTTCAATCAGATGAGTATTGAGTGAGTTATGACCCTTCAAAGTGGACTGAGTAGTATCAAATTCTTGCTGTCATATATTTGGTTTTGCATTGCCCTGTTTTGTGAGTTGATTTCGACACTCTTGCACTTAGAATTTACTACAAGTTTCTTCTTGACTTTGATAGCCCCTGTTTTCTAGTTTCCGAAACATCTTTCGGATTGTTATTTCGTTGAGAATTGAGTTCGGTAGGACTTTCTAAAGTTTCTGCAAATTTTTGTATGTTTGCTGTCAAATAGGGTTTCTTGGTTTTATCCGTTTTTGTGCTCTGTTTTTGGGTGTGTTGCATTGGGAGATTGGAGATGGTTTCTTCACAACTTTTATAGAGCTTTTCCTCTAGTTTCTAAATCATGTTTTGGTTTGTTATTTGGTTGTGTATTGGGGTCGGTATGCCAATCGGAAGTAAGCGTCCTGTTTTGGAAATTCTGTCACAGTTTTAATGTGTGTTGAGGGGCTGTTTTGTGGGCTATTTTTGAGGGGTACTCATTTAGACCTTGCATCAATGTCTTCATGACTTTTGTAGCTTGATGTGTCTAGTTTCAGAACATCTTTCCAATTCCCATTTGGTTGAAAATTGAATGAGTTATGACCCTCCAAAGTTGACTGTTTTTCATCCTTTTTGCTGTTACAGATTACCCTTTTTAAATCTGTCCATTTTTGTGGGCTGATTTTGATCACCGTGCGTCGTGATTTTGTAGTAAGTGTCTTCACGACTTTTGTAGAGCCTTGACTCTAGTTTTTAAAACTTGTTCCGGAATTTTGATCAAGTAAGTATCGAGTCCTGTAGGTCACTCGGAAGCCGGCTGCTTCGTGTTGATCGGTAGAAATCCATTTTCGATGCAAGAATCCACGTTTGGATAAGGCAAGGGGTTCTATCTTCTTTATTGCTTTAGCATGATCATGGCATGGTTTTTAGGAGTATTAGGGGCTGCCTTTGAGGGATTATCGATTAGGAGCTTTACCTGCGTTCGATTTTATTAAATTGTATACGGTTAACATTGTTGGTTTGGCGAATGTTCTACCTAGGATGGACTCCTTTGCAATCTGAATATTTGGCACGTTTATAACTTGTGACAAATGCTGGAAGTGATGGGATCATTAGCCTTAGAGGAACTTGGTGTTATTCATGGTTTAATTCGTTCGGTTATTCCTTAGCATCTTTGCTTACGTATTGTAATATCTTGTTGGTTTGTGTTTATGGTTTCGTGTGGGCTGATTTGTGGATGTTGAGATTGTGATCTTGCGGGTTTGATGGTTGGTACGGTTATGGTTGAAGAGCCCTCGTGGAGACGGGCTAATGTGTCTCCCAATGCCTCGGCAAAACGGGAAGGGTCCTGAGCGGGCCGATAACGAAGCTCCATTATTGTTAGTCGCGCGTTAGGCATTTCTTCTGTGTTGCATTATAGATGGACGTTAGGACTCACGCATCACGTGCATTGTATTTCATACTTTTAC
>MAYD01547632.1:0-12106 GCA_001909325.1 Ruellia speciosa
ATTATTATTATTTATTATTATTATTTTATTTTTGTGAAAATCTATATACTTGAATGTGATTTGCTATTTTCTCCTGAGTTTTCTTGTGCATCATTTAATTTTAACAAATTAAATGATAACTGCGATTGGGTTTAACTTTTCTAGATACCTTTTTCTTTTATTTCGTGGCATCAGGTATTCAGGTTGGTGACGAGGTAGTTATACTTAATGCCATATTTTTTTTCCAATATCTTTATTTCTTCTTGCTTCATGAAGTGAGGCGAAAATGTTTTTGTCTGCACTTTGCAAATAGCCAATCAATACTTTACCCAAGAAAAGTACAGCGTTACACTTTTCAATGATGTGTTGACCTCTTTGTGTGATTGTATCTACAGACACTATTTATATTGATTTCCTCATCTGTAACAGCATCAGTTCTGGCTTGTTTTTAACTATAGAAATGTATTGAGGCTTTCTATGATGCTTTCAAATTGATTAAAAAGGTTAAAAGGAATCTCTGATCATTAATCTGTATACGCCATCATTTCTCTGTGCGATGTTGACTGGGACTTTATGAGCACTAATGGTTCTGATGTCATCAATTGAATGATACTGGAACAAATAAATTGTGACAAACTGACAAGAAACTAGTGATGTAATTTCATGGGTTAATGGCTACAAGCTGCGGCAGTTGAGGGGTCAGCTTTAGATATAGAAGTTTTGAGTGATCAATATGTGATATTACACAAGAAAAAAAGAAAGATGTACCTATCCTTGAATTCACTATTTCTTGTCTGAGATCACATTGGCTCCTAGAAATCCAAAACTTTGTAGGATATGACTGTCTAACTGAGAAAACTGCTACTCAGTAGATTGGTGGTTCTGGATTGTATTTGTTACAAGAGAAGCAGTTGTAAAGTATTGCTGTTGGCTAATAATCTGATCTTACAAAATAAATAATTGTGACACAATCAGACTCCTGAACAGATATAAATGGAAGCCTAAACATGTATGGCATAATTGACTCAACCAAGAGTTGCAGTGTGTGCAGTGTGCTGTTGCAGTGTTGCATTCTGTTGTTTTAACAAGTCCAATTCCATTAAATATCAATTGCAATTGGAGGAATTGTTGAAGTTGTCTCTGTAGCTTTCCGTGCCCAATGAGTATGACACTTTTCTTCACCATTGATTAGTAACGCTCATGAGATAAAGAGTTAATAATTGTACTTAGATGATGTGTTTATATTTTACAATAAACTATATATAAATTCTTGAGTATTATTTGAGGAAGTGTTTGGTTTTTATATTCAGTTATTACCAGTTTAGCAAATATTTAAAGAACTCTCTATCGTGCTTGGTGCTATTTCTGGTGTCAGTTGCACTTTCGGCTTCACCGAGGATTTAGTTTATTTGATAATGAACTCCCTTCCCCCCAAAGGGCCGCGGCTTTATACATATGGGTACATTCTAGACTTTTTGAATGAGCATCACATTTAAAAGATTTGAATTGCTACTAAGAACTATTTAATATAAATTACTCAATTCACCCCTTATGTCTAGGCAATATTATATCTTGTCAGGCATAGCACATCTCATGAAATGGATTTTCATAGATTTGTGGTGATGAGGCTTAGAGAGCATTGCTTGCCTTGGTATCATGCTTTGTTGAGTAATGTTGGAGAGGGAAGCAGTTCCATATTTAATATTGCTAATCCATGTACTCTCGTGTTAAGAAGGTGAGTAAATGCTAGCTAAAATAACTAAGGAAGTAAGGAACTTAGTGCGCTTAGAGATTCATTCAATGATCATTTTGGTGCTTCTCTTTATAACTAAAGAAGCCTATATAGCAGATTATTTGAATTTTGGTTTTGCAATTGATGGTAATAATTTATTCTGTCAGGCATATGGAATTTATTTCTTTTTTCTTTTCTTTCTTTTTCTAAATTTTACTATAATGCTTAATTATTTGAGCATTGTAATCTGTTAGGCATATGGAATTTATTTTCTTTTTTCTTTTCTTTCTTTTTCTAAATTTTACTATGATGCTTAATTATTTGAGCATTGTAAACTATTGATATGCCGCTGTCAACTTTTGGGCATTGCTGTGGGTAGATAAACTATTCCATAGTTAACATGGGCGCTTCACTTTTTGCCAGAACAGCAATGCACCAAATAATTTAAGCAATTCTGATGCACTGAACTGTGTGTATAATTAGTGAGCTTAAATCATTTTCCCAAGTGAAGAGTAGCTTTATTCTTTTTTATTAAGTCTTATAATTCCATGTGAAGGACCTGATTGATTGGGACATGGTTGCTAATTTTGCATGTATGTTTGTTATGTGTTGGAGGGTATAGATTAAATGTTCTACATTTTGCCTGGGCAAATTGTCATCTGCTATTCCACATTCAGTTCATATGTATAGTTGCTTTTGAGGTTTGAGTGGGTAGGCAAGTAGGGGAAATAAGAATTTAATTAAATCAGCAGTTTGAAGTTAAGTTCACAAAAAATGTGGTGTCTTTAGTATTGCAAATTACCTGACAATTCTAAGCATGAAACACAGCATCAAGTATAAAGAGATGAAGTTTGAGAAAACATGTTGTGGCATTCATCTTTGTGGAAGTTAAAAGTTGCATCAAACTTGCTTTCCCTACTATCTGCATATGTTCGAGCCTCAAGGCTGAGCCGATGTTTGTGGTTGTGCTGTGGAATTAATTTCATCGGTTTGGCTTTCATCTTATGTTTTAACCTTGCTAGGAGCCAAGCCGGCATTTGAGTCGGAGGATAAATTGCTGCTGCTTGCTCCTATCATCATTGTCTGGAGTTAGGAAAAAACTATGATGAACCAATGTTATTATTAACTTGTTGGAGGAGAATTTTTGGTGACATGATGTCACTCATTTATCATATAAGAAGTATTAGGTCAATAAATCAGTTATCCAAATATGCATGCTATTTTTTTGTCTTGTTCTGTGAGATAGTAAAAGACATTGTTGAATTTGGAGGATGAAATTTTCTATAATATCAGGGCTTGGTTTCTCTTTATGCTTTTTGTGTGTATAGAAAGTTTATAGCTACAGGGACAGATGCTGTTGTACACACATATCTTGCTGGAAATGAGAAAGTATAAACTCAGGAAAAATATACTTAATTTGACTTGAATTTCAAATTTGAAGTAGACTGGTAATCAATCTCTTTCATTTATGCATTGAATCTAGGGATTAAATTAATTAATTAACCCTGGACTTATAAACCCCCACACAAATGCCATCTTTGGTCGTTCAAAATGCATGATTCTTTGGGCTCTTACGTTGTGAAACAACATGCGGAAATTTGTTCGATTTTATTTTCAATGATTTGAAGTGAATTTGGATTGAAATCCACAATACTACATATTCTTTATGCTTGTGAAGGATTTCAAATTGTTCTGCTTCATTTTGAAATAATTTTTATAATTCAAATCCCTTCTATTCGAAGTCATTTCAAATTCTTTAACCAAATTGTTCCTTTAAATTCTATCCTTTGTTCCACAAACATAGCCTTCCAGATTTCACTATTTTGTGTGTTCAGAATATGTACTGCCTCTTAATTCTGTTGTCGACTCTTGAAATCATCACAATTTGTGTAAATACAAGATGGAGTTCTGGATTTTATCTTGGTGGCATGTTGAGCAATGAATTCTGTAACTTTATGTGATTTTTTAGTTTTCCTTTTACGAACAAGTAACATAGCAATTTGGTAGCATTTTTGAGAATTCTTGGAAAACTGTCTTGTGTATGATAAATAACTAATCCTCACAATGTCATTGCATAGGCTAAGCTCCTTACGGAGTACGGACATTACAATTGAGCTTCAGAAGTCATGTTGTGTTTTTGATGTTTAATTCTCCTTTTGGACCACATCCATCTGTCCACCAGCTGAAAACCAAGGACAAGGAGGAATTCTCAATAATAAAGTTCCAACTAAACTCAATTGGTCAAAATGAATTGACCTTAAAAAATGCTTGGTGGTAAATATGCTGCAGAAAGTCTTATCCTTGAAGGACGTACATAATTGTTCATCCTAGGTCTGTAATTCATCTAACATTTTCTTGTATGTAAAGTATTAGTGGTTGATCTTCCTATTTCTGCATTTAGTAATTACCCAGCTTGCAAAGCTTAATCTAAAGGAGTAGTGAAATTGAAAGAAATGATTGTTACATTAATTTAATGAGCTGAGTAAAAAAGTGTTTCTCGATTGGCTGATTAGTATATGATGCCTATGTACGAGGGTTGGAGGGTGTGTCATTTTGACTTATTTTTTCTATACAATTTGGGCATTCATATACATTCTGTTGTGCATAGTGAAGGAAATGCATTGTGGAAGTAGTTTTGGGAGAAAGATGTTTATGTTACTTAGACTCGGGTACTATCTGCTGCTGTATTTTCAAATGCTGGGTTATAATAAGGAAACCAGTTGGCAAGTGAATTAGAGAATTGAAATGTTTCCATGTTTGTTAATAGTCACATATTTTGACATCACAGTTCTTTACATCCCTATCCATTTCTAGCTGAATCTTTGATGTCTAAACATGGGAATATGGAGGAGCTTTTGAAACTTTCTTTAACATATACTCTCTCTCTCTCATGATTTTTCTTGTAAGTGTCTGGTTTTGCTCCCCCTTGTATATCATTTGGGGTGAAATGGTTCATTTGAGTTGCTTTTCACTAAATTTGGCTGCAGTGGAGTTTTCCTGATCTTTGAAAGAGTGAATTATTTTTCAACTACCAAGCTGTATGTGCTTATATTGGTTATAATTTTTATAATTAATAGGCGGATTATCTGTCTGATTGGCTATCAATTTTCCAGCCTCTACTTTCTTTTTATGAACTGATGTAAAATATTTGGGGTTTACATACAAACGTGAAGCATTTGTTAGAAGATTACTGGCTCTATTTGTTCATATTTTCTGTTTTACTACTTGGTATGATTTGCATACAAGCAGCTGTGGAGAGGTTATGCTGATTGTTTGCATGCATATTGTTTTGCAAGTTGCACAATTGGTTGTGCGAAACAAGTATGAAATCTCGCTTTTGCAATAGCTGCCTTGTTTTCTTCATTTATGTTTGTTTCGCTTTGTATGATGCCTTGTTGGTTGAACTTTCTAGTTTTACTGGCTTCTTTGATTAGAATTTTGTGTCGACTATGAGAGATTTGATTTTGGATCTGGTTGGGAAGTGCCTGATACTTCTACTTTGTGGGGAATCATCTCCACGTACAGCCATAACATGTCATAATCTCTGTTGACCTGAATTAAGAAATATTTTTCTAATGAAAGTCTGCACCTGTCTAAATAAAGGGTATATATACTGTATTTTTAGTACCTTGTGATGTTGACTTTGGGCAGAATGTGGTTTTGATCTCCCGTGTTTCAGGCAAAGCGCAAAGAGAAAAAGCACAAGAAGGAAAAGAAGGATAAGGAACGGAAGAAAGATAAAGAAAAGGATAAAGATGGAAGTGATGAGAAACACAAGGAGAAGAAGGACCGAAAAGAAAAACACAGGGACAAGAAGGATAAGCACAAGGACAAGAAGAAGGATAAGGAGGATCGAGGGAAAGAAAAGGATAAAAGCAGCATTTCTGAGGAGTCAACAGTTGCTGGAAAAGCTGAGGAACAAAGTGGAGGCAAGCTTCCTCCCAAGGGAGATGGGAAAGACAGCAACTTCACCATCTTTCAAAATCAAAATGGTGTGAAGCCATCGCAGATCAACTTATCCTCCCAGGGAATTGAGGATTCAAAGTTTGTGCAGGAATTGGATAGGAGGATCAGAGAAGAGAAAAAAGGTAGAGGGAGCCAGCTGCCCGAGCGAGTTGGTCTTGTGGATAAAAAGGATCAAGAGATGTCAGTGAGGGCGGTTGTCAGGAATTCTTTGGCTGTGCAGGCAGAAGAAAAGAATGATAACAAAAGTAAGAAGATCAATAGAAAAATAGATCCTCAAGGACTCAGGAATGACTATAGTGGAGATACATTGATCCCAAACACTACAGTAATGTCCCAAAGTAAAGTTGAAAAGATCTCCAGACCACTTGACAGACAAAATGGCAGGAGGTTGGAAGATAAGGAAACATACAAGGAAGCATGTAACATTTATCAGGGGAACAAACAGAACGATAAAGAAAGCCATTTGAAGGAAAAGGACAAGGAGACAAAAAGGCTGGAGGGGGCAAAGTTGAAAAGTGAGAATAAGAAAAGCGAGCATGGCAAGTTGAAAGAAGATGTGAGGAATAATCTTGATGGCGCTATTAGTAATGCAGGCCTAGGTCCCATTATGCCACGGGAGACCAACACTAATGCTGCTAATGAACCAAACATCAGGAAAAGAAAAGATATGGATACAAATGGTTTTCTTCATGGTGAGTTCTCTTGTTTGCTGAACTTCACTATTTCTAAAAGATTAAATGTGAGGTCACTTTCATTAGAAATATGATTAATGCTTGAGATTTTATGTATTCTCCATTGAAGTCATGAATAAGTTCATTGCAGTTTGCTGTAGTTAAGCACGTTTGATACTTCTGATTGGTGTTACTTGTTTACAGAGAGTGAAATCAGGCCCAATAAAATGCAAAAGCCTGCTCCTCATCGGTTGATAGAGAATGGCAGGAAACCTGAAGGTCTTGTAACCCCATGTGAAACCCCTAATGATAAACATGCTATCCATAACAGCATTCGAGTGGATAAAAGGGACCAACTTGCAAATGGCATGGTTGAATCCCATAGACCATCTCCGTCTAAACCTAAATCTTCTGCTGCAACTATGGTGAGTGACCAAATTGCAAAAGCTCCCAAGCCGCCTTCTCATGATTCCACAATTTCAAACAAGGTGACAAAGGTTCCAGAGATTGATGATCTAATTGCTGAAGCATCAAGACGGCCTCCCCATCCCGATTCCAAGTATCTGGCTGAGGTATTAACTGTTCCGAAGATGGTTGACTGCTCTGATGTTGATGAGCATGACTGGTTATTCAGTAAGAAAAGCACTTCATCCGTGCCTAAGATGGGATCCACTGGTGCTAGGGAGGATCCAAGTGTATGGGCGGAAGCTGTACATATTGAATCAGTTGATGTGTGTGCCCTGCCATATGTGATTCCTTACTGATATTCCTGATTCACTAACCGCTGCTCTCCATCCTATAAACAGAAAGAAGTCTTCGGAAAAAAGGTCAGCACTGCCGATTGCCCATTGAACTGCCTGGCAGTATGTGTGGTCGATTTCTGGCTTTGCCTTGTGCCCACATCCAAATTGCATTCCATCCTGGTATTTATCAAGGCGCCCTGGAGACATCCAAGTCGCAGATCAACGTGCGCCCAGGAGGCATGCTTTGTGGTGAGCTTTCTTTGCCCAATTTTGGAGCATGGGTGGGGTGAGGAGGTTTAGGTTTACAGAGTATAATTCATTCTTGGAGAACTTGGGAGAATGCCCTTACATTATGAAATTGGGGGAAGATAAGATGGGTGAGCTACTGCAATTGATTTTAGATTGCATGAAGCTGATGAGAGAGAGAGAGAGAGTGTGTGTAAGAATAGCTCTAGTAAGTCAGAATTTTGGTTTTTTGTAACATAGAACTCTTAATTACATGATTATTGTATGATAGAGAAGGGGCAAAAAACACAAAACGGGGGAACGAAGGGTAGTGCCATTCATTTCATTAACTGAGATGTAACTGTTGTGTTTATAGTCTTTTCATTTGGCTTTTCCCCTCTTTTTGTCCTCCTCAATTTTTAATAGTTATACGTTTAGTAGCGGTTCATATATCACCATTTTCTCTTTCTAGAATATTTTATTTTATCTTTTACTCTATTAATAGATATCCTATTTTCCATAGGGTCAGTAGCAAGTAGGGTTAGAGGGTTAGCAATCGTGTTGAAGTTTAGGTGTAAGAACAAATATATCAATCCATGCATAATCTCTACCTTGGATTTGAGTGATTCAATTCAAATGCAACTTGTTTCATTTTTTCGAATTAATGGATTAACTCTCTTACCGACTAGATTATTGAAAAATATTAATAAATTCAAAATTCACACCACGTATATAAAATCAAAGGGTTTTTTTATTTAAAAAAATACATGAACATTAATAAAAATTCATATGATAAATATAAAATTAAAATATTTAAAAATTTATTAATATTAATATTATATATACAAATTACAATTATCAACTGACTTAAGTAACATTAGAGTATAACTAGTTAAACAAAGTATCGGATTTGAGGATCGTAGATATAGCACTCACTAGTGTGCATCGAGGGGTTAGTGTTAGGTTAGGTCTCCATTAGCATGAGATATTTGGTCAGTAAAAACAAATATTATTATAGTGCAGGTGTGTGTTTGGCAATGACAAAAGATGGCAATGGCTACCAAGAAGTATAATGTGAATTTCTTAATCCATACTTAGATATTAAGTAACATAATATAACTATTATTTAATTCAGTTTACAAAGTTTCCCATTTATTTACTCTTTTTTTTTTGAAGGAAAATGTTCTTCTTCCATCCTTCTTTTTCTTTCTTTCTTTCTTCTTCTTCTTTTTTTTCTTTTTTTTTTTTTTAATTTTATTCAAGGAGCCATTAGGCTAAAACCATTGGATAAGGTTACAACTACAAACCCGGAACAACTTAAAAAATTCATATTGTAAAAAAGAGATTGAATCTGTTGATTTTTTTTGTAAGTGTCTGTGTTTGATCTTGTAACGTCCCGGATTTTCACTGGACACGTCACGCCGTATTGACTTACCTAAGCTACTAGCCGATGAGCTTAAGCTTGCCAATACAAGACAGGTTACGCATAATCACATAATATTTTAATCATTTAATTAACCTCTTCGGTGAAGGCAAGCATTTAACAGAATACATACTTTCACAATAGTAGTCATAAATATAATACAACGTCCATTGTTCAAGGTACCACAAACGTACTAACAATCTAATATAAAAGAAATATAACTAGTTTCTCTTGTCCCACTCCACATGCTACTCTTGCTGCTTAGAATCACCTAAAAGAAAACATTTAACTTTGGGTGTTAGCAAAAATTGAGTAAGGGGTTCCCCATAGTGAAAACCTCTTTAAAAAGAATTTAAATAAAAGATCTTTAAATCCCCTCAATTGCTTTCAGAATAAATACACAACATAATCCATTAAACAATGGTAGAATTTAAATAAATACAAGAAGTTAAAATGAGTATGATGCGTGAACCTAACTAGCACTTATCTATCCAAAATGCAACATAGAAGATGTCTAGCGCGCATCACCTGTCGAGACTAGTCGGCCAGTCCCGTGCCGCCTTACCTCTTGCATGATGTCTATTTAACCGTTACTGCGGGAACATCACCGAGTTTCTGGGCTGTTGATCTTTGTGCCCACAAGCACGCATATCTACATGCACACAGAAAGTCAATATGCACACGCGACATGCATAAACATAGGCCACCGGTTATCACAACTCGTCGTGGCTAGATCTCACATGTCAAATACACAGGCCACATGTTATCACAACTAGTCGTGGCATTTAAATCATTTATTTTTCCCTGTAGGGTATTCAAAACATTTCACATCGCTACCCAAACAGGGCTAAATATCAATTTCCGCTTAGTTAATATTTTCCGCCAAAGCATTTCGGCAAATGTTTTGAAAATCTCAATTTCATTTCTAGTAAGATGATAACACCTTACAATTCACTAAGTTATAAAAAATTAGGCCCCTGAAGATATTAAAACAAGGAGGTTAATCACTATATTTATCTATATAATTAATAAATGCAATCTGTTTCATAGCTCACCTGGTCGCGGCCTAAAGTGTGCCTCTGCGGTCCTCGTGCGGTCCCCCAGGACCATGCGGCGACCGCGTGCCCCATCGAACACAGCAGATGCAGGCTCCGCGGTCCTGGCCATGGTTCACGCCAACCGCGGCCCCAACAAGACTCCAAATCAGTGCGACAACATTAATGCCAAAAATCCAGTAAATAGAATTCAATAAGTATAACACATATATACAAAATTTAACCCCTTTCCTGAAGAATTCGATGCCCAGAAAAATTCAACAAAGTCCCAAAAATCCTAGTTCAGTGTATCAACCAGCTCACTTCAACAAGCCTCTATAAGATTCAATACATCTCCAATCATAAAACCAAAAGATGTTCCTGAAACCAAAACTCATGCTCTATGACTTACCAGAAGAGGTCAAAGCCCAATAAGATCTCTAACCACTTGAAAATTAGCTCACAAAGTCATCATCCACCACTGTCACAACCTACCTGAAAAGGCCATAACTTCATCAAAACAAATCCAAAACTGGAAATTTCAAATCCTCACGCGGTCCCCAGGACCATGCAGCGACCACATGCCCCCATCGAACATAGTGGATGCAGGCTCCGCGGTCCTGGCCGTGGTTCATGCCAACAGCAACCCCAACCATGGACTCTAAATCAGTGCGACAAAATTATGCCAAAAATTCAGTAAATAGAATTCAATAAGTATAACACATATATGCAAAATTTAACCCCTTTCCTGAAGAATTCGATGTCCAGAAAAATTCAACAAAGTCCCAAAAATCATAGTTTAGTATATCAACCAGCTCACTTCAACAAGCCTCTACAAGATTCAATACATCTCCAATCACAAAATCAAAAGATGTTTCGGGAACTAAAAACTCATGCTCTATGACTTACCAGAAGAGGTCAAAGCCCAATAAGGTCTCTAACCACTTGAAAATTAGCTCAAAAAGTCATCATCCACCATTGTCACAGCCTACTTGAGAAGGCCATAACTCCATCAAAACAAATCCAAAATTGGAAATTTCAAATTCTTACATGTACTATGAAGTAAGAAAAACAACTTACCAAAAGGAAGTACAAGCTAAAATGGATTAGAACCTCAAGAAAACCTTCCTCCTACTCGATTCACCAAAACTTGAACCCCAAAAGGACACCACCTTGTTTCTTCAACAAAAATAAGATATTCTCCCCCAATTATGGCTAGAACCAAATATATAGGATGAATATAAGATAGTTTATCAATCTGGCTATTTTTGGAAGTTTAAAAAAAAAGATTGATAGTTTATCAATCTGACGAATTTAAAGATGCAAATTGCATTTTGCATAAGTCAGAATGCTTTTAAAGCATTTTGAAATTGCAGTTTCAAACGATTTTTAAAGACTTGGGAAGGTACGAATATGCAAATGTTTTAAAGATCCTATGGGTAACGTGCTTTATGCATTCTGTGATGAAACCTGGATCGGGTAAAGTGACTTTTATGATGCTTGTGGAATCAGGGTCATGGTACCCGTTTACTTGCTGTAGTGATAGCTTATAGACAGTAGGATTAGATTGAACCATTAGGGTTAGACCGCTTTGGTTAGAGTGGAACCCTAGACGTGTTTTCGACCTGGTTTGACTTGAGGTTATAAATTTCGAGGATGGAATTAACCCAAGTAAAGGTGATTGTAACACTCGATGTTACATTATAGGTAAATTCAGGAGTTTGCCTGGATAAAAGTACTTGGAAATGCGTGAAAATTTTTTACGAATTAATTATAAAGAAATAATTAATTTCTGAAAGCGCGAGAAATGGAAATCAATGTGATTTGTTAAAGTTTGACTTCGGTGGGCCCACGTGAATTGTTTTAGAAGAAATTGAAATAAAGGGCCAAGTGGTGAGAATGGTCAATTTTTGATCAAATTAATTTATGGAAGTTGAAGATCTCATAGATTGAGAGAATTAATTATATTTTTAAGGGATGGAAGAAATTATCGTGGGAATTGGAATCCAAAATTTGTCCCTAAAAACATATAGAAATTAATTCCACACGATTATTTAATTTAGTTTTTGAAGGGAAATTTATTGAATAAATAAATCACAATTTAAATCCAAGATAGGTAAATTATTTTCGAGTGGTGAAGGTCTCGAATTAATTTATTGGACACGAAAAGAATTGGGCTGAGTTGATTTGAAGCCCAACTCATGGGAGAAAGGGCTGTTGGGCCATGGCAGACCCAATAGCAGTAGGCGGCCCAGGAAGGCCCAACGCCTTGAGGACACATTGGGGGCTTTAGTGAAATTGAGAGAAGTGTGGGGGGGGGGGGTTTGAAAAAG
>MAYD01547644.1:0-11278 GCA_001909325.1 Ruellia speciosa
GAATTAATTAAACAAAAAATTACTTATTACACAAAGATTCGAATTCATAGAATTCAAAAGAAACAAGTACTAATACAAAAACCAGAAGATTTCGATAAATTCGAATTACATGAAGTTATAAAATATATAGCAGAAAATTACGGAGAAAATCCAGTAGAAAAATGGAATCATAATAAAATATATGCAAAATTAACAAAGAAAAATCCAGAAATTACAATACGTGTTAGACCAATGATATATAACCAAGAAGAGTTGAAGAATACCAAACATCCTTTGTATTTCTTTCATTGCTGAAATCTCTGTAATCTTTTCATTTTCTATCCTATGATGCAATGTACATTATGAGAGTTTTCAATAAAATTATGATCGGCTAAGTACATTAGCTAGATCATACCAGTTGATCTTTAGTAATAGTCTTCAAAGTTTACCTTTAATTCATAAGCAATCGAGTGAGAAAAACAAAGAGAGAGCCAATTCTTCGATTCAGTGAATCCCAGGGGTCGTGCATACCTGAAAGTAGGCAGGAGGCCGAAAAAGGACAGCAGACAAAGGGAGGAAGGATACTCGTGGAAAAGCTCTATCAGAGTTTTAATCAAACGCTTATTTGTGGAAGCGAGGTAGACCCTGAAGCTATTCTAATTATTCATACTGCGTATGATCTATGCTTTCAAAATTATTCGATCTTTATTTAAAATTCATATCATTATATTATCTTTGATCACAAATATATCAACATATTTATCTGTGAAATCATCATTATGTTTCCAAAAATTCATAAGTAATTTACAAATTTATGCACTAGAAAATTTATACCTATAGATCATAACTACTGTTGTTAATAAGAAATTAAATATTCTAGAAGAATCATCCTTAATTCTACAAAAACAAGATTAATCTATATTTAAACAAGATTAAAATACATATAATCAAAACTGATCCATAGCTACTCAAAACTGTTTAATAGTGACTCAAAACTATTTCAAAAATACACAAAAGTTAGTCAATTATATTATTAGACAAAGAAGGGTAAACATGGAATTATTAAAGTACAAAGGGTTTGACTGGAAGAAAGAAGAGCAACTAGGGGTAGACTGGAATAAACTAAGGGAAGAAGGGTGCAAGGAGGAATTTTCCCTTATTAAAATTATAGATGAGCCCTGTCACAAAAATTTCATACAAGACAACGGAAAAAGTATTAAATAAGGGAAAGGCGGAGGACTAATAAAAGCTTTTCCTTTACATATAGAATTAATTAAATATTAGCCTTGTTATATACGTAGTAAGTATGCATTTATTCTATCTAAAATATTTTAATTTATTAAAATTAAGTTAATTATCATAGATTATTATTTATTATTAAAATAATCAAGAATATTAATATTTTGAATAAATATAAATATAGAAAATAAAATTTATTATTCATAAATTATAAGATTTAATAGTTCGTTGCTATTATTAAACATAAAATAAATGTTTAATTATATTCGAATAAATATGTTGGTATAAGAAATAAATGGCATATGTATAATTATGTGTGTCAAATGTCAATTCTATTTACTCTACAAATAAAAAAAAAATCACAATAATAAAATTGAAAAAAATGTAGTCTTGTATTCAATTCATATTGTAACTAGCACTCATCACATGATAATATTTAGTTTAGTCTTATAATGGAATATGATCCATATATATGTTCTCAGAATGCATAAATGAGAATTAAGAGTAAAAATATAAAATAAATAATATATATATATATATATATATATATAAATAATATGACAATTCATCTATCAGTGTCATCAGAGAATGTTACAAGAAATTACATATCATATTCCACTACCTCCAGGCACTTTTAACCAAGTGGGGAATAACATGTATACATGCAATACACTACATAAACATAATAGTCGTAGCTCGCCACATCTATTATACGACACATGCATGTCAGCATATAACATAGCAAGTGTAGCAGCAACTTAACATCACTAGGTTAACATGCATCAAGCACTAGCCTACATATAGTTCAGTAGTATCATGCTTAGGCTCATCATATCCGGGTTATTCCGCAATCTCGTGCCTATGCTCAACAATTCATTCCCTAGCTTTAACAAGTCTAAGTGATTAGTCCATTTTAGTTTCATTAAGTCCGTCATCAGCTCACGAGGGTTAATTATTTCACATATCCGCTAACAACAATTTCAACAAATCCCAAATAGGAATTAAACGGACACAACGCAGGTTTAAACAACAAAATAGCATGGCAACCGCGGTATCACATACCGCGGAACAACCAGCACTGGGCTCCCAATTTTCCGCATAATCTACCCGTAGAATCCGATTTCACAAATGCGATATTGCAGGTGTCGTGGACAAAGAGCAAGCAAGCAAGAGTTTGACGCCCTCATGTCCAAAAATGCACTATTCTAATCCCTTGCCTGGGAATGCAGAACAGCAATAAAGGCCCCCGCAACGTGTACCCCAGCAATGCGGAAACATCATGGGCATGCCCCACCTTAGCTAACAATGCTAACTGGTAAGCAACCTTCCAAACTCTCTCAACTGGTAATCTGGTACGGTCCGATATATTGGGAATTCAACTTCCACTTCTTCCCAAACCTCCTCAAGCCTCATAGGTGGAACACGCATAAGTACCATGTCACCCTCTTCAAACTTTCAATCTTATCATTTGAGGTCTTTGTAGCTTTTCTGTCTATCTTGCTCTTCTTTCATTCTATCCCAAATTATGCGCATGATACTTTGTCGTCTACTCAATCAAATTCGGACCCATGAAAATCTTCTTAGCAGGATCATTCCAACATAAAGAAGTACAACACTCGGTGCACGTACAAGGCCTCAAATGGTGTCATCTTAATACTCGAACATAGCTATTGTTGTACAAGAATTTCACTGAGTCTATTCAATCCTCCCAATTACCCTGAAAGTCTAACATGCAAGTCCGCAACATATCCTCAAATGTATGAATCGTCCTCTCAATCTACCCATCTGACTGAGGATGCCAAGCAGTACTCATGCTAATTTATGTCCCGAAAGCCAACTAAAAGTCCTTCCAAAACTGCGAAACAAACCTAGAATCACGATCTGAAATATCCTTCAGAATCTCAAATCTCTTTCCTACATACTGAATGTGAGCATGAGTCAACTGCTTCATACTCCAACTTAGTTTCGTAGGCACAAAAAGAGCACTCTTCGTCAGCCTATCAACCACGACCCAAATCGTGTCCATTCTGCAATGAGTTCGAGGCAACCCCATCATGAAATCCATGGCAATCTATTTCCATTTCCACTGAGAAATCTCCAAAAGCTATAACAAGCCAATGAGTCTTATGTGCTCCACTTTTACTGTAACACCCCGAGTTCCCTGAACTGAAAATGTTACCACCATACCCAACTTATCAAGGGAATTTATCCTACACCCTTCAGTAAATCGGAATGCTCAAGCTCAATTATCTCATTCTATCAAAGTACGTTGGATTTCAGGAAGTGACGTCCCCTCTTATCACAACTTAATATTTAATAAAATAACACCACATAATGAAATAAATAAAAGGTGCGAAATTAATTACAAGACAATATTTGATACGACAAGTTGTCTCACACTAAGACTCGGTCATTTAGTATAAACCGATTTAAATAAATTACATTTGAGGTTCGAGAAATTATAGAAAATAAATACTGCATCCAAATACACTATCAGCATAGTACAGATATAGCAGTGGGTTCTCTCGACCTCACACAAAAGCCTGCGAGTAATAACTTGCACCTACTGATTAGCCGAAGGTAGCTCCTCACAGCTTGAAACCCTACCTGAGATGTAATAAGTAGAATTATTTAGCGTGAGACTAAGTAAGGAAAGCACATAACCAAGTTATGCAATCCACACAAGTCATGCTGACCAAGTGGGTTGTATCTTCATATATACTGACCAATTGGTTGACTTTAAAATTATGCAATAAGCATAAATTATAAATCATACTATGCGTATGCACAAATTTCAAAGCAGATAAACTAAATAATTTAAAAGTATGCATTGAAAGTTATGCAACAAGCAACACTTTGAACACCCCAAGCATATCATGTATCAACACTCGAGTGAATCATGGTGCCATGTGTGTCTTACACGGAACTACTAGTCATGACTATACACATGGTTAATCACTAAGCTCATGACTCAATCTGCGATACAACTTAGGGCTTCATCTTGTGCACATTCCTGTAGCACAACTTTAATGGACCCACTTAGCGTACTCCACAAACTTGGGGACTTAGCAATTTAAAGAGTGGAATAGATAGTTAGAAAACCCCACTTGGTTAACTCGATTTCTCCTTAAATAAATAATCTTGACATAACTTAAGTCCAGTATGATAGGAAACACCCAAACAATGTAACAGTACAGAGGCAATCTCAATTAGAAAGTGAGAAGGAACCATAATGCAATTATCCAATCGTATCATAAATGACACGTGAATCTACTAGTTCACAACCCTAAAATTAGGATAAGAGCGGGATCCAAAGCGCATGGTACACTCCCCATACGACCGACACCTTTTCTCTACAATTCTTAAATTACCGGTAAACCTCATAAAAATGGAGCGACCCAAATGAGTAGAATAGGGTTACTTGAGAACTAAATTTCCTAGTGTCAAGGCGATCAACCCAAAAGCAAACCAAATGGGTCTCCACTCTTTGTTCCACTTTATGACATTTCATATTTTAATGTGATGCATTACGTTATTAATCTGGTGATTAATAAATTAATCTGGATATTTGCCATGGTCCAATCCGGTACAAAAATATAAATATCATTGCTCGTTATCGGTAGACTTAGTATCTTATATGTTATACCAAATTCATACAAGAGTTAATTATGCACCTGATCACAGAGGCACATAATTTAAATAATCCTAACTAGATAAAATAATTCAATTCCAAGAATAAAATAATTAAAGCAAGTAAATAAATGATTTGATACAGACATAAATTAAATTCACCCGACCGAGTAAAATTCGGTACTTTAATAATTAATTGGAACTTATGAACGCTCGAGTGCGGTTTTCTTTACCTTAATCAATAGTCTTAAAATAAAGTTGCAGAAGAAAAGAGCAGATCCTAAGTCGCGACTCCGCTAACTGGAAACAGGAAAACTTACAAGCCAAAATGTCTAATTAATTATCCGAACCAAATTAGTCTAAAAAGACTTAAGCAATTTAAATTGCCTATAGATAATTAAAATAAAGGTCCACTTAAACTTAAGTCCAAAAAGGTTATTAAGTCCTAAAACTGAACTCTGAAGTTAAAGTTAACTTGTCCAGAGTTAAACTTCGAATGCCCAAGAATCTTGAGGAGCTCGAATGCTGAAACTCGACAGTCAAGAATTCTGATTCTAACTCCCATGCTTTAGTTAATTCTACATCCAAAATCAAACTTCCAACATTCGAATTTCAACTTCCAACTTGCAATACTCGAATGTTAACATTCGAACCTTTCTTCTATCTTAGACATCAAGTTCAACTCAAAAACCAACTTAACCTTCGAGTGTTCCACACTCGAATTTCTCAAAGTCTAATACTGAGTATCAAGTTTTCCTTAAGTCTGATTTTAATTGTTCAATTCAAATTGTCCAAGGCAAAGGTGACGTACTGTTTCTTGTCTTTTTCATGCAAACTCATTTCTCGTTGTTCTTACAATATTCATCCCAAAATCAATCCAAATTCTTGTTTCGGATCCAAAAATCCATCCAAACATTTATTCTTGTTCATCTTATTTCTCATTAAGTCCAAAAATACCACATTCAGTATTTTCTTAACAGCTGTGAATAGTGCCATGAATCCCAAAAATTCAAACTCACTAAAATGAATAATGAAACCAATTAAAATGTTCACCTCCTATTTCCCTTGTTAAATCAGTTGAAGGCTCTTGAAAAGTTTAGGATTTTCTCAAAACTTGGAGAACACTCTGAAAATTTGTAAGTGGTGAATGAGCAAACACAAAATCCTACTAGAGTATTTATACACACAAAATGGTGTATGCCCCAAATTACCCTTCAGCCAAAAGAAATGAAATCTGAAACTGAAATTTGATGTCTGAAATTGAAGTTGGAATTCGAGTCTTCAAACTCAAATTAGAGATCAAAATAGCAAGCCAAAAATCAATCTCATGCTTGGTAAATTGAAATTCGTATCTTCCATGACACTCGAATGATTCGAATGTTAATACTTGAATATCAAACTCTGACTTGTCATTAACTTTCACTTCTAACTAGTTCCTAAAATCAAGTCTTGATTCCTTCAAAACAAGATATCGAATGTTGCCCTGATTTGAATATCTCGAAGTTAACATTCGCATGTTAAAACTTTGAAAAGTTTAAACTCAAATGTTTAACCTTTAAAATGTTAACTTCTTACTTGATATTTTTTTTCCCATTTCAACTTCGAGTTGTGCTCCAACAAGACATTTGAATTTCACTTGACATTCGAGTGACTTGAATTGCTCGATTTCCAATACTCGATGTTTAACTTTCAACGTTTGATTCTAACTTCAACCTTCCAAACTTCGTTAAATTTCTAAACCTTTGTCGGGAGTTAGACATTTGATCTTTTTAGAATTTAATTTAGAATTCAAACTTAATACTCGAATTTCAAACTATAAATCTTCTAATTTTCCTCGGCCAATTTTCCTTCTGTATTTCTCATCTTAATTTTGTTAATTAAGATTTCCATGAAAATTTTATCTGTTCAATCTGCCTAACGATTCTATAAGCAAAGTGGAGTGCAGAATACTTCCTCTGTCTCAATGAATGTATTACATAAAGAAATGCACAGAAATTACAAGAATGGAATTTTTCTTAGTGAATGAAGAGAGAAAATAAAATATATTTTTAATGATAAGTAGTGAAAAATTTATTAAATTGGTAAGGTAACATTTCTAATGAGACATCTCAAAAAGAAAAATGTAACACTTTCAATGATTATTTATCGATTATTATTTATACACAAACAAGTTTTATTTTATAATTATCTAAATTTTATTAATTATAACAAATATCTTTATTTATTAACTATTAACAGGCTTAATGCACTCCGAATTTAATATTCATATTTTGTATCCAACACAAGTCCAATGTATTTTAACTTAACTGGGATTCCATAGCCAAACAAAACCACCTCTATAAATTTACCCTTGACAGTCGACACCATTCAACCAACTGTTTTTTCTTTATTTACGAAAAACAGGAAAATAGGCGACGGTAGCCTACGGTGACACACGGTACATTCCCATACATTCACTCCGAAAATCCACAAAAGCGTCAATCAAAGTAACCCACCAAAACTAAAACCAAACCACGATTTACATAATTTAAATAAAATTTAAAGACATTAAACCGCCAAACTCAATTCCAACAAATCCAAAATAAAACCCTCCTCACTTTCAGTATTCGGCACTGGGCAACGCATCGTGAGAGTGGCTGATGAAGAAGATCTCGTACACAACTCCCGCGATTCCGGCCCCGACGAACGGCCCCAGCCAGTAGACCCAGTGGTTGGCCCAGGAGAAGGCGACCAGGGCCGGGCCGAACGCGACGGCGGGGTTCATGGAGGCGCCGGTGAATGGACCGCCGGCCAGGATGTTGGCTCCGACGACCAAGCCGATGGCGAGGGGGGCGATGATCCCGATCTCTCCCTTCTTGGGGTCGACGGCGGTGGCATACACCGTGTACACTAGCGCGAAGGTCATCACGATCTCGAAGACTAAGCCACTCCATACGCTGACGCCGGAGACGCTGAGCGCCGGCGCTTGCTGTACACGTTAGTTGCAGAGAATTGTCATTATCATTACAGTACTTATTAAAGAAAATAATACTCCGGTAATAATGAAAATGTAGGCAATTTAACTTAATTGATTAAAAATCGTACACTAGTCCCTACACAACGTGGAGGGAGGGCCATAATGGATGCAATTATTGAGCTACCTCGCTGGATCACTTAAATATATACTTCATTGGTATATAATTTTAATTACTTTAATTATTAATATCGATAATTATTAATAGATATATATAATTAATATTTTAAAAATATATATTAAAACAAATCTAATAATACCCCATGTTACTATATTTTTTTTTACGCATAAGTTACAAATGATAGTTAAAATGAAATACGCGAATAGTGTCAAATAAATACTGAAACATGACGAAAATTAAAAAAACAAATAAAATACTAGTAAATAGGTACACTCGAGTGTAACAAATAATAAATATATATAATATTGACAAGTGATTAAAATTTAAATGAATGGTTGTGGTTCAATATTATGAATTGCAAAAAAAATATTTGATTAAATTTTAATTTATTTAATTAAATGAAAAGTAAATTTAAAAAATTATATTTCGTGATGGAACGAACAATTTTCTATAATAGACACACTCAATATGAAAAGTAAGATATAATCCCTATTTAATTTGTGGAATAAAATTAATATAATTATCATAATTAGGTGCAAAAATACTAATTCATACTAGATTTCTAAGTTATTTTTTGATCAAATCGCAAAACATTCCTAGCACGACAATATTTAAGTGCTTTTTGTTTCGTTTAAGCTTTAAAATTCCATTAAAAATTGCACACTTGAATTTTAAGTTTATTTTTACTATTAAACTCCTTTTTCTTTGGTATTCTAGAATATACAGGACATAAATAAATAAAAAAAGGAAAAAAATATTATTATACTTTTAAGAGATTCTATTTACTTTTAAACTTAGTTTCACCAGAATAGTGTTTTAAATTGTGATAATATTTTAGTGCAAAATCACCAACATTAATTATCATCCCTATGTAAAATCTTGTTCCCATAAAAGAGAGTGGTTAGTGGTTACAACCTTGACTTTTGTAAAAGTAGAAAAACATTATACTAGCCGTCGAAATTAATTATTCTTAATTTGTACTACTATTATTGATATTAATTTTATTGATTATAATAGCAGTTCAAATTAATTATTATTAATTTGTATTATTGGTTGTCACAGTTAGACTTAAAATATTAATATAAGTACCATATTCCATCCTAAACAATTAAATAGTAAGAATAGAACCGCCACATAACAGGTGAGTGAAAAAAAATAAGTGCACTCAACCCACGAGAGTATCATGCTTTCTTGGAATATGAATGAAACTAGCCAACAAAGATCCTTTTGGTGCTTGGAAGATTAAATGTAATGATATATATATATCTATCTATCTATCTATCTATCTATCTATCCTACATCTCATTCTTTTATAAACTTTCTTGGTCTCCAGATGGTTAGTTGACATCAAACAGGATTGGTGTGGTCGTAAAATACAGGGATTTAAACAGAGAGTGTTTTAGTTAAGATTTTCAAAAATATTAAGGTTATTGTAAGATAAATCATTAATTAATACAGTAACATAAGAAAAGAGAAAAAAAATTGAATAGATGATCCTATATATACCTGTCACAAAATATTTCTTGCATAATTATATATGTCCCTTTGAAATTTAAAATTTAATACTCTTAACGGGAAATTTATTATAACTTACTGAGCCGGTGGTAAAGAGGAGGAGGAGGCAAGCGACGACGGAGCCAAGCAGCTGGGCGATGATGTATAGAATACCGCGGAACAGAGTAATATTCCCCCCGACGAAGAGCCCGAACGTCACCGCCGGGTTCACGTGGCCGCCGGAGATGTTGGCAGCCACCGCCACCGCCACGAACAGGGCGAGCCCATAGGCCAGCGCCGCCACCAGCAGCCCCGCCGGGCTGGACGGCCCATCCCCGGTGAGCTTCTCGTACGCCAGGCTCGAACCCGACCCGGCGTACACGAATATCAGGGTGCTGATGAACTCAGCCACCGCCGCCTTCACCGCCCCGGCCTGCCGGAACTCGTCGGGATTGCCGATCGCCACGCGGCGGAAGGGGAGGTTGAAGTACTGCTGGTTCGACATAATGGTGGGATAATTAGTCTTTTACTATTATTCTAACGTGTGACAAAATTAAAATCGCGAAAAAGGGCTTTTGGAATTGGCGTAATAGTGTGACAAATTTCGGGTTTATATTGGGAAAAATTGGGACATTTGTCACGGCAACCGGCTAGGCCAGTTGCCCGTGAAAGGGGAAGTGCGTAGGGTGATGACTGACGAGCACATGCGTTGGAATGAGGCACCAATGGGACGATGACACGTGGATGTACCGGATAAGGGGCACGTCATGTGATCTCCGTGATCTGGCGCCAATTATTCGTCTTTGGAGTGCTCTAGAACTAGAAATAAAAAAAGTGTTTTAATTTAATCATAATTAGGTAAAGAAAAATAATTATTCCTTTTGACCTAAACCACCACTTTTGCATTGGCATAAAATTAAATTCAAATTTAAGCTGGAAAACCAATATAAAATCATGTTCTGGGAATCAAGCAAATGATTGAGGGGGAAAAATTGCCGGATTATTCGGAAATATGGGATGAATGTTTTTAAAATGATAATTTTGAAAATAATGTTTGATTAGGAAAGTAAACCTTGTTTAATCCTTTAATTTTTGTTTAATGGTGATAATTGCGTAGTTTATTGTAGTAGTTGCAACTACCAATTTTCAATCATATCGTGATAGCCTGCTTTACAATTTTAAAAATGTGCTTATGGCATCATAATAATGGGGTTATATTAGCAATTTGAAATTAAATATTCCCTCCCATTAATTTCAAATTGAGAACATATGTACAGTATTATTTAAAGTGTAAAATTTGCAAATTTGTATTTAATTCATATATTAGTCGAATTCATTTTTTACTTGGATGGCATGGCAGGGTGGTTGTAGTCAGCATGCCAAGCCATGTAAATATTAAAATAATGCATTACATAAATTTTATAATGTTTGAGGAGTTAAATTTTATATATCGTTCGTACATTACAATATATACTTAGTATTTAATTAAATTTATATTTAACTAATCAGTTACTATTTAAAGCATTGATGGATGATGAGGTTAAATAAAAAAAGAATAGAAAATATTAAATAATATGAAACAACATATATAGTCTAACATGATAAATAAACATAATAGGTAGAATATAATTTTTTAACTGAATAAGTGTAGAATTATTGAATTTTAATTAATGAACTTATAATTAAATAGGTAGAACTGTTAAAGATGAAAAATAGGTGTAGTGGGACTATTTTAATACTTATCCGTGAAATATTGCATTTTAAGAGTTTCGATGATGTTTATAAATATTTATTTATTTGAC
>MAYD01547648.1:0-12496 GCA_001909325.1 Ruellia speciosa
ATATATATATATATTAACTTTAAGCCATCAGACTTCTGACATTAGGTTTGGGAGTTCAATTCTCCACCGTCCATTCCCCTCCCCCTTATCATCATTTGTATTCGTGGTGTGGACAGTCATCTTCAAATACCAATTGTATATATATATATATATATATTAAATTTACTATTTTTATATTAGTTTCTAATGAAATAAAATATATTCTTATATAAAATTACATAATAATTATACTAATTATTTAATTGTATATATATATTTGATTTAATATAATTATAATAACTATATAAAATTAATAATAATTACTATATATTTAATACAATATTTTATAATTCTTTAATTTTTATAAAATTAGTTGGGTTTAAGAGTATACCCAAACTTGTCTTGAACCCGCCAAGTATGAGTCTAGGCCTGGGTCGGGTCCCGGGTCTTTAAAGTTCTAACGGTAGCATAACTTACCAAATCAATAAACGCCACACAAAAATTAAAGTAAATGACATTATTGCCCGTAACGAATTTCAATTCAAATTTTATAAATATTACCCAAAAATCTTATATGTCATGCAACTTACATAAAGTCACATAATTGCCCTCCATATAATTTTATGTACCATTTTATAAAAAAATCAATACGTATACATATCACATAATTTACCAATTAAATTACACTATACATAAATATTCATAAGGATGGCGATGAAAATGATGAATTTCCAAGTGTCTTCAAATTTACAAGAATTAGTGGGAAGAAAGGAATTTATGTTGACCTAGAAAGTGTTGAGGTCGGTTGTGAAACCCATGACAGCGCTGTCATAATAAAACAATAGCTTATCAAGAGGAAGAAGAGTAATTATCAGTAAAGATTCTCGGTAACTGTACGAATGCTACGACTAATAAAAATCAAGAGGACAAATTGATGGGACTAGGCTGATTCCAAATAAAAGTTGGATGAAGGCAAGCACAGTTGGAGATAGCACTGATTTGTGGAGAATCGTTAAATAAAGCAAAGTTAAAGATAGCACTGATTTGTGGAGAACTGTTAAAGAAAGCAAAGTTGAAGATGGCACTGATTTGTGTGGAATTGTTAAAGAAAGCAAAGAAGTTAATGTTAATGTAAACGAGGATTTTTTATCAAAATATTATATATATATATATATATATATATATATATTATCAGAAGATTCTTATGCACGAGTAAAGGAAGACAGAACCCTAATTAAAAGAAAGACAGAACCAGAAGAGAAGCATTCCAGGTAAACCAGGACATTACATAGACAACATAAAAATAGCAATCCTATGTTTAGGTTGTGAATAATGGGGTGGTGAATAACAATATCCCTTAAGAGTATGGGTGAGCATTAATCGGTCCAAATCGAAAAAATCGAAATTTTTTTTGGTTCGGTTTGTTCGATTTTTCGGTTCGGTTCGATCCAAAACTGAAATTTGAAATATTGGTTTTGGTTCGGTTTTGGTTTGTAAGAATTTAGTTCGGTTAACCGAACAAACCGAATTAAAAATATTATTAAAAAAATATAATTATTTAATTATATATTTATATTAAAAATTATTAAATAAAAATTCGGTCTATTCGGTTGAAATAAAAATTATTAAAAATATAATTAGTTCGGTTTGTTTGGTTTGTTCAGATCAAGTAAACCAATCAAAATTCGGTTTGTTCGGTTTCGGACCGGACCGAACCGAAATGGTTCGGTTCGGTTCGGTTTTTAAAAATTTCGGTTCGATTTCGGTTTTAATTTTTCAAAACCGAAAACCGATTAAATTTTAAAGTTCGGTTCGGTTTGAACCGAACCGACCGAATGCTCACCCCTACTTAAGAGGACGGGAACAGGTATTACTAACGAGGGGCGATGAATAACAATATCCATTAATAATGGGCTATAAAAGCCCACTTAATAGCTGGGCTTACCTGGGTATCACATAAATTGGGCTCTCTAATGATCTAATGCTTTCAATCCAATCTACTTTTGTCCTTTCAGTTTGGGGCCCGAACTCATCTTTTGCACTCAACGGGGAAATCGAATCGTTTCCTGCAACCGATTTTTCTTCCATTCGTTGAGGGAATAATTGAATCCAATCAAAGCGACACCGGATCCAGCATCTTCAACTGCCGTCGAGGACCATTTCCGGTCGCCGGAGATTCGGGTAATTGACATCTCCGCCGTATTGAGTTTAGCTTTCCGTATTGACATTTTCTTGCGATCTTTTTTAGCCTCGATCCAGTTGAGTTTATTCCAAATTATCTGCGCCGTAGTTCTTGTGCTACTGAGTACTTGGAATTGGAAACTGGTATTAGATTTGGAATTGTGGATCTTTGAATTGATTGCTTGCTCAAATCTGTTGTTGCAGGTGCGGTAAAATTAGTATTGTGTTGCGCAAAGTTGGTGGAGATGGGTTTTCTTGTGACTACCCTTATTTTCGTTGTTGTTGGGATTATTGCATCCCTATGCGTCAGAATCTGCTTCAACAGAGGACCGTCGACGAATCTGTACGTTCTAAGTATCTAGTTTCAAGAAAAGAAAATATTTGGTCGTCTAGTGAAGTTTTTTGTGAGTTTAATTTTATCTATAGTTTCTACAGCTGCATCTAACTAAACCATAATATTTGTGCTCTTCATTTTCCTTATTGTATTTTGTCAATTCTAAGAAATATGAATTTGTGTATAAACTCTGCAAGCTAAAGATGAGCTGCATCCCATCCATTGAAACTTTTTGTTTCTTGATGGAAGTGCATTGTACTTGTGCAAGCCAGAGAATAAGCTAGACATTCGTTGAAACTTCTTGTTTCTTATTGGAAGTCTAACGGTATGTTTGTCTATTAACTGGTAGTTGATAGCAATTAGTTGATATTAGTATTTGGAAGAATAGGAAAGCTAAAACTCATTTTGCTGAGCTAGTTTCAAAACTAGTTTTTTGTAACCCAATAAGCTAATTTAAAAAAGCATTTGCCAAACACTAAAATTAGCTATATGAATAGATAAAAAACTAAAATTTATTCAAAGAGTTACAAGTATTTCGAAAACCTAATTGCCTAACACCCTATTATTATTGTTTTCCGCGTCTAAAGATGGTGGAAATTTGTTGGACTACTGGCATGAGGTCCAAATCAAGGATTGTTTTTCTACGATGATGCCTAGATTTTTTCTAATTTGCAATATATTTAATTTTGCTTTCCTAATTCCCACAAACATAAAAAAATTATTGCGTAAAGCATTAAAAAGTAAGTATTGAGAATGAACTAATATATATTTTGGAGTGAAGGGAGAGTGACACACAGAAGTTGGGAGGGAAAAGGAAAATAGTTGGTGAGTAGAGAAAAGTGGAATTTCACCAAAGATGTCAATTAGGTGGTGTGATTATTAATTGAAGTTTGATAATATAATTTCTATCTTTGGGTGATTGGTAACCGGTTTTCATTGTTTATGTCTACATGCTTAACTAGTTGGTTTATTGATTAGTGAGAAGAAAAAAAAAATAATTTAAAATATTAGTTGAGAAGCATGGAAAATACAGTTTAAAAGGGGTATGTAGTTATCCTCACGAAGAGATGAGGAAAATGAAAAAGAACTTAATTGGCTCACTTTCTTGAATAAAATTGTGAACTTTTTTTACCCTCCTATATTGTATGTTTTATTAATTAAAATCTTTTAATTTTTTATTTTGTTCATTTATTGTTGTATGTTGATATTTTCCTTTCTACATTAAAATCCTTTCAACCCAAAAAAGGGAATGAGATTTTGGATTTCTTATATTTTTCTTTCTCCCCAATATTTTCTTTCATGTTGGTAGTGCTTGGGAATGAAAATGTTTTGCTACTATTGGTAGAATGGACTTTTCAATTTGGCATTCAGAATCCACTTTACGTGTAGAATGTGGCCATATGGTTGCCTATAGCTATGTTGAGTTAAGACTGGTTACTGTTATCCCATTGACCAAT
Organism: Ruellia speciosa; assembly: GCA_001909325.1. Lineage (NCBI taxonomy): Eukaryota > Viridiplantae > Streptophyta > Magnoliopsida > Lamiales > Acanthaceae > Ruellia > Ruellia speciosa. The sequence goes on from MAYD01547648.1 coordinate 3,952, forward strand.
GTTATCATCTCTGGTTATAGATTCTGTGGATATCTGTTGGAGACATATATTTCTTCTGATAAATTCGTTTTTCCTGGGTTATGTTTTGAACTTATGTTTGCCTCACATTTACTCCTTTACTGCAATCCAGGTTGCATCTGACACTGGTTATTACTGCAACAGTATGCTGTTGGATGATGTAAGTTACATTCTCACTTTTAAGCAGACAGTGCACACCATACTCACACAATCATATTTCCCTTCTAGCTTGCACAATCTTTTCCTTTTTCTACTGCCTCCTGGTGTCTGCTGATATTTTTTACTCCCTCCGTCTCAAAATAATTGTCGTTTTAAATAGATGTCGTTTCGTGCATATTAAGAAAATCTACACAAATACCATAATACCCCTATTTATATAGTTATAATGATTGAATGAATATATTTAATAAGGGCAAAAATGGAAAAATATAGCTTCTTTAATGTGCCTTTGCCATTTTGGGATGGAGGGACTACTTGATCTATGGTACACCATGTAACTACTGTGCAGAAATTCAGTTACAAAATTGAGCTGATGCAATTTGCATGGTTGGACATAATCAATCCTTAAATCTTTAAAAATGGTGAAAATCAGAGTCAGTTTCTGAATTCTGACAAGAAAATCCCTGTACTAAATCATTATGTTTAATCTTTCACTCTTCTTCAATGAATCTTGGGAATTGAATTCTTTATTGCGACTTTATTCTGAAATTATACTGAGGGGGTCCCAAATCTGGTTGATTTGTGTTTCCTTTCCATCAAGTAATTCTGCATTTCAGAGTGCACCTCAAATTTTACCCTCCTCAAGTCCAATTTTTGAGGAATTTCCTTTACATTGGGTTGGGATATTGATGTTTCTATGATGCAGTTTGGACTGCTATTGTAAAATTCAGCATAGCAAGGAGGCTTCATAATTCAATGTGTTTTCTTGTTGTTTGTACTGCTTTCTGTTATTAAGTTTCTCAAACACTTATACCATATGTTATCCGTCGAGAAATCATGTTACTCTTGCTCTATGTGTGTAGGTGGGCTATAGTTTACCTGTCGCAGATGAAACCACTAATAGTCCCTATTTTAAATGAGACGGAATGATATAATCCAGTCAAACCACGTGCATTGATTTTCAATGGAGAATTGGAGAGTGAGGGGTCTGCAGTAGCCACGGGCCTGTGGCATCAGATAACGTATGTTTCTTTCATTGCTATCTTCTCTGCTGTAAAACAGTTATATTATTTATTGTTATGGACGACGAAAAATTCTGTGCTCTGGCTAGGAAGAGAATAAGAAACTGGATTTGTATCCTGTTGCTTCTGTGTATTTTGTGTGTGAAACTTTGAAAAATGATAATCCCAGGGATTGATAATTAATTCTGCTAGAATCAATTTTTTGCATCTATGAAGGTTGGGACTTGGGATCATAGACTGAAGTGTTTATTCGTTTTAATTGATTGTTTGTATAATCTGCAATGTGTTTGTTTTTCCATTCCCATGTGGTTGAGAATGCATTTTGATTCAGATGCAAAAACAGTGTATTTCCAGTTGAACTAGGAATTATAGAGTCGGAGTTATTGATACCTGAAAAGATTAAATTGGTGTAACTGGTGTTGTTTTGAGACCCCCCACCCCACCCCCACAAGCACATGCCCCAGGTGAAGGTTTTATGAAGGCCTGGCCCTGTGGTCTACTGTACAAACAGGGATGTTGTTTACTTGTTTGGTTTGTAACTTGATTATAAAAATGTCCAGGAGAGAGGAATATGCAGTGGTTATCAACTAATTCCTATCTAATCGAAGAAATAAACATTTCCAACGGAAAATGAATACTCAACTTGAGGGAGAATCATCTAATCCATTAGAGTTAATATTAATCATTATGTAGTTATAAGTTATTAGGATTCATATAATTGGCGACTCCTTAAAACTATCACTTTAATACAAAATTGATGACATATTTAAACTTGAAAGCCGAAAGGAAGTTTAATCAAATTGAGATGCCTCCAAACAAAAAACATAACCACACCAACCATGGATCCAATATCATTATGAATGGACCAAATAAATTAAGGATATGGCTAAACATCACTCTTTATATTTAAGTCTCGCTTTCAAATCATCAAAATTTCTTGACATTATAAAATTTGGAAAACCAATTTAATTTCTTTTATTCAAATCCTCTCAAACTTATTCCTGTGCTCTTTAGATTTCTTCACTAAAAACACATGTAAGGACTAAAATGCAGGAAGAGATTCATGGCCTTAGAGGTAAAAATAAAATAAGGTGAAATGAGTTGGAAAGGGCCCAATGCGCGATTCAGCGAGTCGGGTGCATCATGATCGCGCCTGGGTCCCCCCAGGGCGCGATCGGCATGCATCCCGGCGTCTAGGCGCAAGGCGCCCCACGGCACGCGCCCAAGCAAGCAGCTAGGTGCAGCCTGGCAATGCGGCTGGGCATGAGGTGCCTCCCGCCGTGCGCCTGGCATAATGGCCGAGGGCATGCGCCCCGAACCATGCGTCCGGGGACTGGTCGCCACGAAGTTTGATGGTTTTTTTTTTGTTTTTTATGCATTATTGGTGTCATTTAGTGTGTTAATGTGTTCGATATCACAATATGTTGTGTGTTAGTGTTGATTTTTTTTGTTTGATTGTTGAAATGCATTGCAGGCATTACGGGGCGAGAGAGGGCACATTTAGTGGCCGACATTCGAAGAGGTGACCCCACACTGTATCCGTTTAGAGACAGAGGGAGGAGAAGGCACGAGCAGCGGCCTAGGCAGAGGAGGTGGCCAAGCAGACGATGGGGCCCGAGTGGAGTCGGTGGTGGTGGACGCGGAGTCGGAGTACGAGGACCTGGAGTCGGATATAGCATCCTCGGACGAGTCTGCCCCACACGGATTCACTGGACCTGGAGGTGTGACACTGCAGTGGGACAGAGGAGGCAGATGGCAAGCGATCAGCTCGAGTTTAGGTATGTGACTACAGCATGCAAAATGCATTGCACTGTAATTTGTTCAATAATTAGACTTGATGTAATTTTCAGGGACCAGCCGCCGGTTCAGCACAGGAGAGAATACGAGTTGGATCGTAACTGGTGCATTGCTAGGTGACCCAATTGATGGCACGGTGATCCCCAACTTCCTGTGACACGTTGCCCATCGCATGTGGGGGGAGATGCGCGGCATATTGAAGCTGCAAAACTGGGTGACCGTGTGCTTGAAGTTGGTGGCGGCGCGGCATGGGATGACAATGAAGGCATTGGCGATGGTTGACGGATTCGAGTTGGCACACCTTCCAGCCCTGATGTTTGAACATATTGACCATCCATTGGTGTGCACGTTCGTGGAGCGGTGGCAGCCCGGCACGAACACATTCCACATGCCCTTCGGAGAGATGACGATCATGCTGCACGACGTGTGGCAGATTCTACGCATGCAAATGAAGGGCAAGCTAGCAATCGCGGACCTCGGCCCTACGGAGCTACAGACATTGGCCCAGTTGGCCCTGGAGGTGACAAAGGAGCAGCTCCTCCTGGAGCACTAGTTGGAAGGGGGTGTGTACACAGACTCGGTGCAGGCACAGTGCATCGCCGATCCAGTCGCCGAAACGCAGTCCATCGGATGGGTTTGCATGGTGCTGGGTACCACATTTTCCGTCGACAAGAGTGGGAACTGGATAAGCCTAACCTGCATGCATGAGGTGCAGAACGGCGTGGGGGGAGCGGTGGGGTACTCGTGGGGGTCAGCCCTTGCTTATCTCTACCGGTAGCTGGGGGTGGCCAGTAGAGGAGATTGACAAGGTCTTGCTGGCTGCCTAACACTGCTGCAGATATGGATATATCAATACTTCCCCTGCTTTCATCCCCAACGTGCGAGGATGGATGTGGATCCTGATGCCCCTCGCGCGAGCTCGTGGCCAATCCGGGCCGATGACAAATTGGAGTGCGAATGTAGGCACTGCGTGTGCTGCTACACAGGCTTATAGTGGAAGAGGTACATTTATTTTTTGCCATTTACTAACTATGCACGTTATACTATATGTATATTTCTGATTAACTTGGGTTATTGTTCTTGTATTACACACATGTGACATGGTTGTCGTACGGGCTAGACCCGATGGTCGGGGTATGGAGGACACCGCTCAGCGTCCTGCTACAGTATCGGGACATAGTCGACTTGTACTTAGCCATGCGAGTCCTACGTCAGCTCAGCTATGTGCAGGTGATCCCCATGCGCCTCATTCGACCGGCAGTAGCTGTATGACCCTGGGCTTCCAAGTCGTACAAAGTCAAGTACATGGAGCACATGACCGAGGACATTTGGGAGGCATTCCCATTCGGTGCCTCGATTTTCCTCAGTGAGTACCAGTGTGCGACCGAGGATTCAAGGGCGTGCGTCCCGGAGTATACGAACTGGTACGAGGTCCATAGGCATCCGTGGCTCCTGTAGGGAGACGGGGGCGATGAGTTCGTGGGCGAGAACTGGATGAACTCTGAATACGTAAGTGTCTTTATTTATTTTTTAGTTTATTGATAGCGAGTAACATTAAATTGAATGGTTGAAATGATAACCTAATAATTTCTTTTAATTTGCACAGTGGTACACTCACTGGAGCACGTGATCGAGGGATATATTTGTCGCGCTAGAGCAGGTGGCCCCATAGGAGCATCCAGCGATTTTGACGCAATTCCACGAGTTGCACGGGGAGATAGAGGGGGACTGGCGTTAGGCTTGATGACTTGTATTCAGCTAGGCTACAATATTGTACTACCCCGTATACTTTTATTATATATTAGTAAAATTTTATTTTATTATGTGGGACTCATAAATGCATTTGTTTGAAATGTGATTCAATGATTAGAAAATCGAGTATGTACTTTAGTCATTAAATTATCTTCATTAATCCGACACTGTGAATTACTAATAAAATCAAGCAACCTGACTGAATTGTGACTCACTAATTAACACGATTGGACATTTAAAAAATTGAGCTTGTACTTCAGTCAATTAATTATCTTCATCAATCCCACAGTGTTATATATTCCGAATGATTTCATCCCACATTGCCCGCCTATGCAAATACAATAGATCCCACCCAGCCACACTTGGAAGGTGGTGTGAGTTCCACAACAGGCAGATCGGAGAAAATGGAAAGTCGGGGACCAAGTATAGGCGAACAAAATACAAGAACCGCTGGGCCTAAGTGTGCGATTACGATCTCCCTGTTGGGCATTGCACCCATAAGTGCGTTGAGCGGCAACACAGTAACACAGTAGGTCGGCGAGTTCCCATCGTCGCCAAATCCACATAGAAATACGGTTGCGTTAAAGTGCGTGGCTATTGAAAACAAGTCTTGAAGAACCTCCATTCAATGCTCCGTCAGTGCCATAATGGGATCCCTAAACCACTGGATCCGCTCGAGGGCGGCGTCAATCCACTCCCAAAAAATTGGCATGTACAGGGCCTTATGTACGGCCAATTTGCCAGCCAGGCACCTCCGCACCACCTTCCAATGCACCTTGCTGCCGAACACGAAATTCACTATAATCCAAAAACTACAGTTGTCGTCGGCCTTCACATCGACCACACCGGTGAGGTAAGGCCGAATCATGCAGAAGATCATATTGTAATGGGGCAGTGGCACTGGATTGACGTCGAGGCTTCCATTTGCAAGAATGCAAAGAGGAGAGTATCAAACACGCACGCATGGGTAACCGTCCGTATGGACATATATTCTTCCCTACATGTTACATTTGTCGCATTTGTGGTGGTCGATGTGCTCCTGCCAAATGACTGTGATGTGCACCCATAAGGAGACGAGGAGCTTTGCCCACACCCACGACCCACGACCCCTACGCATGTACTCCACCCGCCCTTCTCTCGCTGCGTGGATCTACTCCCCTTTGGTTGCCCTAGCACATTCGCCTTCACCTTCAGTTCACGGAAAGCTCACAGCTTCGAGATTTAGTTTGGCGTGGATCATAAGGGCCACTTCGTGCATGAAAGTAGGGTCATTGTTGTTTACCTACATAAACAGTGATAGCCGTCACAAATCATAATTCGTTATGACGCTAAGGTATAATACGAAATATAGTAATGTGCTTACCTGCTCAATTTGCTCGCACCAGAATCACTGATCTTTCGACTCTCCGTCCGTCCCGGGGACCCATGTTTGTCTGTTTCATCGTCGTACTCAAGCATGACCCAGATGCATGGATGCGCGCGACACCTACTAGGCTTTGAGAGTCCATCGCCGCTTGCAACTCACAACCACGAGGAAGCCCATGCGTCTCTGAATCACACACCCATAGCTCCCGGTCGCCTCCTTGTTAAGCGTCTTTATACGCCTCATCTCCTCAAACATCAATTCCAAACAGTAGCTGGTCGCCCTGCACGCCAGGTATGTAAACGGGAGACGCATGTGCTGCATTCAGGCACGTCGCCAGCCTTCCTCGAGAGTATACTTGTAGGCACATCGTATTAGTCCAAAAGTGCATCACACAAGAAATACTACGAAATCCTCAAATAATAAACGTTTTAGATCTTACCTAATATCTGCGAACTATGATGTTATCTCCTTATTGACTTTGTCCATGCTGTATCCAGAGCACTGGTGGACGAATTCAGCCACTGTTTCAGTTGTTTGTGCACTCTCAACTCTACATGTTGTAGTGTTGCCAAAGTGTAGCACATTGTTTGTCCATGCCCGGACAAACTTCTCCTTGTGCACCAACCACGTACCATGAAGATACTCGACGATCTGCGGGAAACATCGGTACTTACAGTTCGTGGCGACCACGAAAGCCTCGTATGCATCCACCGTGTCAGCCTCCTGTATAGCTCTGATGGCTCCGCACACGTAGGCCGCTACCTTTGATTTTACTTCTTACTAAGCCTGTACGCCCTATCCTTCACGCCCTTATAGATGTGCCATGTACATAGTAGATGGACAGACTGTGGAAATAACTCCCTTATCGATCGTATCAGACCAAACTTGCAATCCGTAACAATTGCTGTGGGCTGCAGCTCATCGCCTAGCATTATCTGTAGCATCTGTAGAACCCAACGGTAGCTCGGCTCTGACTCATCCTTCATAAGCGCACATGCAAACATGAAGTTCTTATTCCAGCATCATCCTGATCATCTCAAAGAACGGCAACCGATACCAGGTTGTTTTGTACATGGAGTCTATGCCGATTACCCATGGGTAGACCCGCAGTAGTTTCATCAACTTTGGATGCACCATGAAGAAGTGTGTCAAGATGCCCGTATCTGGATCCGCCTCCTTCCAATGCACGTAATTATTTATTGTCGCTAGATAAAAGAATTGTCCCACCACATCTCTCCCCTCTAAGTCAGTATTGCGCATCTATGCCCTGTAATTGTAGATGTGGCGCCGCATTGCATTATCGTGATGGTACTGCTCCATGATTACCGCATGAATAGAACACGATTTTGCCTACGCCGTCGTCATGTCACACACAACTTTCTTAGCATCATCACTCAACCCGCTGATCTGTCAATATTCCTTTGGATACATCGTCATTGCATGGTTGTGCGTCCTCCTTTCGCCGGCCTCATCTACGCAGGTTCCCCAAGAACCATTCATCGTTACTTGAACGATTATTTTGAAAAGGCATCGGCAAGCTTTGGTCTTCTTTGCCGGGCGCTCACCCTCAACTTTATCCCCGACATACCTCCTGTACCTTTACCCTCTACCACAGCGCAACACTTTCTTCTTTTCATTATTCTTGTAGGATGAGATCACCAACTCGAATCCTAAGCTAATCGCTAGGGCCTTCGCTGCTTCTATTGCTTCGCACAGCTCGCAAATCGGTTCATAATTTTTTTGCACCCTCGTAGTCCACTTCGTCGCCCCCGAACTCCTTTAATGGAACCGGCAACATCACATTATATAGTATTAATTACTATTACATTAATTTATAATGCGATAATTTAAAGAAAAAAATCCAAATAAACATTGAAACAGACCCCACCGTCATTTCAACACTCGGTGCATCATCCCAGGTGCGATGCGCCCAGCCTCGCCGCTAGGCACATGCAATCGGACCCGGGGGTGCAATTGCCACATGCCCGGCTGCGCAATCGCGCCCAACTACTTTTTTTCGCATTTCAAGGGCATTTTTAGCCAATGTTCGCCGTTTCTTCACAATTGGACATTATCCCTCTTCCTTGATCAGATTGAAACCGCTATTGAATAGTTTGGATTGAAAGAGTTTTTTTGGAGAGGGGAAAGGTTTAAAAGAAGATAGGAATAAAATAGTATTTAGGCTGAGCGACACTTAAGGACGTTTGATAATTCAATAAATTAAATGAACCCAAAAAATCTTTCAATCCAGAAAGGTGGGGACACGCCTATACTTCTACATTTCTTTGTTTAAAAAATACTTTTATTTTTTAACTGTTTTTAAAATAAATTTAAAATATTATATTATTATATGGGTAAATTATAGATAAATCCCTCATTGGCACACTTTATGTAAGTTTGGCCCCTCTTACAATCTTTATGTAAGATAGAC
>MAYD01547652.1:0-13501 GCA_001909325.1 Ruellia speciosa
GTTTTGTAAAGAAGCTACAATAAATTCCTTGCTCAGTCTTTTTTATTACGAATTTGAACTTTCTGCGTACGAAATCTTATAAAAAGAGTTTAATTTTTTATTAGTTTAAAAATATATTTGAAATTGTTTTTATTCATTGCTCAATTCTAAACTATATTCTAGCTATAAGACTCAAACGCACTTAATCAATTAAGTGATTATGTTTAATTTTATCAAACTTAATAAATGAATTAAATACTTAGCTGTTGAGTTTAAGTATTAAATATTATTACCACTTGTTTGACACTTAATGAGCTCATTGATGTCTATATGACTAGTTTTTGTTGGAGAAAGAGTGTTGCATTTGGGTGAACTCAAGGAAGGTTCAAGCAGTGAATGGTGCATGTAATGACATGGAATTGCAAGATTTGTTTAAGCCCTGATGTGTGGTGTGTGTGGAGAACATTCAGCCTCAGGGTTCGTTGGTCGGCGCCCATTGTTCCGATAGGATTATCCTCTGCGATAGCATCCTATGACTTGAAGCATGTGTATCGTGAGGGAAATGGTGTTTCTGACAAAATGACCAATGCTAGCCTTGGGTTGCCGCTGCTTTGCTTTTTGATGCCACTGGCGGGATTAGTTGGCGCCAAACTCCTGTGGCTTCTTGTTTTTCTGTTAGGCAGATGCCTCCCAGCTGGGGGTGGATCGAATTGGAGTTTCCTTAGGTAGCCATCGACCCTAAGTTATCCAGGAAGTGCTTGGTGAAGAGTTCCGTCTTCTTGTTTGTTTGTTTTTAAAACATAATGGTGTTTAAATGTTTAATATCAATAAAAATTAATTGACCAAATTAAAGAAAAACTATTAAGGGAAATGTGGGAGATAAATTATGTTTGGCATTAAACTTGATGAAATGACATGTGTTTTGAAAATATACTTTAGAAGAAGAAAATACACCTAAAAAATATACATGTGTCTACCACAATTAAAATGAATTTTAATTTACTCAGTACGTCTAACTTCTTCCCAAAAAGTTTTGTCCCTAATGGATTGAAAAAGAGGATATATAAAATTATATATATATATATTCCATTTTACTATTTACAAAAATTCCCTTCTTTTCTTGATTATTTATTTAATTTTATAAGACTAATTAACTCATTCAACCTCATCCTTGTGCATTTGTCATTGTCAAAGGATGAACAATAATATCCAGCTGACTGAGTTATGTGTAGCCCCCAAATTTCACTTGTCATGATTATTTTTACAATTATAAATCTTGGAGGCCACATTTATCCTTTTATGTGTGTGTATATATAAAACAAAATCTATTGCATACTATTAACAAGGTCTTGCAACATTAGCAACAAAACAACCCCAACAATGGCAACAAACAAGAAGAGGTCCTCCTTGTCCACCACCAAACATCCCAGTGGCAAAAGGGCATGGCCTAATCTCCCCCACCCACTCCTCAAATGCATCTCCAACAATCTACATTTGCTGCAACAAATCAGCTGTCCGGGCACCATAAAGTCGTGGCCATCATCGATGCATAGGCGTTGCAACAAAACCTCACATCCCGAATGGCCTCAACTCCAAGATTCCGGGGGCTGCAAATGGTGCTCTTTAAGCATGGCACTCCCCCACTTTGTCAACATCCTTTTTAGAGCCGAAGCTTACATGTGCTGGGTCCATGGTCGTCTCGTGCTCTGCAATTTTTGGCACGACGACACGATTCAGGTCGTTGGCTACTCCGGCGGTAAACTCATCCAACGCTCGCTTAATCCACCTAGTCTCGAGATTTTTGACTGTCCAACAAAGGCTTAGGCAAATTCTTCCTCCATGGGATGCCAATGCTCCCTTAAAGTGTGCTGCGGTGAATTCTTTGCCCAGTAGTCGGATTCTTATGGCTGTGGTGACTGGCGTTTCTAGTCAGCCATCGTGGCCTACCGATATTGTGAAGTTTCATCCCAAAGGACCAAATTCGACTGCAGGGGAATCGAAGCTTACGATGATGGTTGCAGAGAAATCGACCCATACGGTGCCAAGAACCAGTTTATAAAGTTCACTAACATAATATCCTTTCAAGACAAGTTTTATGCACTTAGTTTACAAGGCGCTCCTGCTGTCGTGGAGGAGAAAGATTCAGGCCTTGTTATCACGGCTATAGGCGCAAACAGGGCAGTGCCTTCGGTAACTGCAATGTACTGCAAAGAACACTTGTTTGAATCAGATGGGGAAATCTTGCTGGCTCTTTTGATCTACCAAAGAAGACTAACTGTTGTGGATAAAGTGGTCTTTCGACTGGACACTTGTAAACTTAGTTGGATGAAGGTGGAAAGCTTCCAAGAAAGGGCATTGTTGTTGGAGAATGAGTGCTGCATTTGGGTGAACTCGAGGGAGGTTGGGTGTAGGGGCAATTGTGTGTATTTTATGAGTAGTGAAGGTCAAGGTGGTGCAGGTAATGAATGGAGCATATATGATATGGAAACTGGCAGCATTTCACCTGGTTTGGATGCTACATCACTGCTGTAATGGTGCCTTGAATCTAGTCTTCAATCTGACACGTATACCTTGTATGTCGTTTCCAATGTGCCATACTTGGGGCCAATCTATTCACGACTACCTACTTTGACGCTTTTGTACAATATATTGTATTTTCTCGTGAACTCTAATAGATCAGTTTTGCTCTGCCCATGTAGTCAACAATTTGTTGAACGACATAAATTTGTGCATCGTGTATATATATATTGTTGCATCCGTTCTAACAACTACCTTGTAATAATGACCCTTTCTATGACAGAACTTTAAGATTTGTTGAGACCTTACATGGCAATCAGATCCTCTATGGCATATTTTCCAGTACCCTCTATACCCCTTCAATAAAAAAAGCTCTTGTTAAATCTTACTAGTATTATTTATTTATCACGTTAAAGGGAAGCTGGCCAAAGCTATTTAACTAAAAATACAATTTATGTGAAAAATGATCAAGATTATCAAAAGAGTTGGAGTAAATGCATTCAATTCCTATGCCAATGCCAAAATACACACTCATTTTCGAATTATAGCACATAATCAATCATCTCCTTGACAACAACTCCAATCCGAGAAATGGAACATACTTTCAAAATGCTCATTTCAAAATAGTTTCTTTCCTGCATCTTTGCCCTCTTTACCAAACACTCAAAGCTTCAATCTTGAACAAATAATGGAGCATAAAAAAAACATAGTCTCTACACGAAAATGCAAAACAACGGATAAGGGATCAAGAAATGACAAAAGTTTAGAGGGTGGGTGTTCTTGTGCTCTGCACTGCCGAAAAGAATTAATATAGTTCTAGTTACTTCAGCGACCCATTTCCTCAATTGGAATTCAAAATTGTTCTCTGTACCTATCTCCATTCGAATACCATTTCAATTCCAATTCCAATTACAATTTTTTCGAACGAACACAGCCAAGAAATTTTTAAAAAATTACACCCAGAAAATTCTGATTTTGAAAAGGTTAAACTAATGAGAACGATGAAGATGAAGAAAGAAAGAGAAAGGGAGGTTAAACTAACCAGTGATTCACGGCAAGAATGTGGCGGTGCGTGCAGAAGAGGATGACTGAATCAATTTTGCTTTTGAGAGAACGAACGAGAAGAACGAAAGAGAGAGGGAAGGAAGAGATGGTTCTGATTCCATAAATTATATTTTTAGTTAAATGGCTTGGCTCAAGCCAAACTGGCTTCCCTTCTTTGATATGGCAAATAAATAATAAGATTTAACATATGTCATTTTTTTATTGGAGGGGAACAGAGGGCATAGGGAAATATAGCATAGAAGATCTGATGCATAGAATGTAGAATGCTATGCGGGCATTGTTGCCGATCTGATTCTCATTCGATACGTCTTGCCTTCAAGCTGACTTGATTCATTCTCATCGCGGGTAAGGCTAAATCCTTGAACACATCACTTCAGACATGACCTCTTTATTTAAGTAATATCGTATGCCCTTGATATGTAGTACAACAGTGAAGAGTAAATTATATTGGGTGACAATCAGAGCACCTAAAACAGAATTTCTCTTATTGTAAATGATATGGGCATATCACATGTCATGCGTTGCCAATAATATATAGGGGGGAATAGATATGCACCCAAACTTCAGCTTTGCCAATAATAAAATACAAACAGAAGATAGCAAGAACGAAAAGAAACAAAAAAATACATTTCAAACATTTGTATTTAAGAATATTGCATTAAAAGAAAAAAAAGAGCAGTCAAAATGGTAAGATAAAGACAATTATTTCATCTGCTAAGATGGATGAGAGGGTACATTGGATGGATGAATTTTCTTAAAAATTTTTGGAAAGCAGCCCATACAAGTTGAAGTTGGAGAACCACTCTGTGGGGAGGTGTTCTTGCGCTCCCCAGTTTTCTTTTCCTTGTATAGACTTCTCATGAAGTGGGCTTCCGCGAGCTCCACACCGGGTGTCGGCATAGCTCAATTTATGTCTTAAGTATGTAGAGTCGATAACGGAACAATGGTGTACAACATACAAGTTTGGATTGCAAGAAAAGGGGATATATAGAGGTACTTGTTTGTGTGTGTGCAGTATATGTTTATATATATACATAGGCGTCTTATGGGCGTGGGAAGCAAGCAAATTTTGTGTGTTGACTACCACTCTACCAGTTTGTGTTTCAAACAAGGCAGCACCAGAAAGTAGTCAACTATGCCATGTAATAAATTACATTTATTCTTGCATAATGAAGACCCTACCGGAAAATCACTTTTTAAGGGCCAAAGTATTTTTCCCCTTGTTCTTTCTCATTTAATACTGCCCCTGCCCTATTTTTAAGCTAAAATAAGATGTAAATTGAAATGGTGAAAGTTACCACCCATTCCCTCGGATCTCATATATGTGTCGTTTTAGGAGAAAAAAATAATTAATAAATAATTATTGTTTTTCCACTTTTGTCAATATTTATTATTGTCTACTATTTTTTAATTAAAAAATGTAATTATTAATAGGAGCAGTTAATTACTTTTGTAGGTTGTCCTAAAATTTTGTAAAATGATATTTGTATAGGAAGAAATCGAGTAATAGGCTAATAGTCCATAACATAGGCTTAGGCTTGTCTCTCAAGCGTAGAAAACTGATGGGATCAGATCAAGTATTGAAGGAATGGAAATGCAGCTGACTCTTGAGTTTTGTGTAGCCCCCAAGTTTCATTTTCCATAGATACACACTAATCCATATCAGCAAGGTCTTCCAAGCCCTGATAACTGATAACAACAATCTTGAACAATGGCAATAAACAAGGACGGGTCTTTGTCCACCAGAAAACAGGCCATTGGCAGGAGGCCATGGCCAAATCTCCCCCAACCACTGCCCAACTCCATTGCCAGGAGTCCACTTGTGCTGCAACAGATCAGTTATCCCGGCACAACAAAGTCGTGGGCATCATCAACAAGGCATTGCAAGAAAACCAGACATCCCGAATACCCTCAGCTTCTCAATTTGGAGGGCTGCAAATGAGCTCTTTTAGCAACACACTCCCGCACTTTATCAACATCTTTTTTAAAACTGAAGCATACCCGAGTTGGTACATGGAGGCCGTGTACTCTGCAACTTCTGGAATGCTGCTATGATTCAGTTCATTGGCTAGTCCAGCAGTAAACTCATCCAACGAGGGCCTAATCCTTCTCATCTAGAGATTTTTGAAGTTTCAACAAGGTTTGGGAAATTTCTGTGTCCATGGGATGTGAACTTTAAGTATGCTGCAGTGAATTATTTCCCGGACAGTCCTATTGCTATGGTTGTGGTGACTGGCGTTTCATGTCCAGCCATTGTGGCCTACAGATATCATGAAGTTCCATCCTCATGGTTCAAATTCAACAGCAGACAGATCAACTCCTACGATGCTGGCTGCAGAGAAATCGACCCATACAGTGCCAACAAGCAGTTTATGCAGTTCACTAACATAATTTCCTTTCAAGGCAAGTTCTATGCACTTAGCTTGCAGGGGGCTCTTGCTGTCGTGGAGGAGAAAGATTCAGGCCTTGTTATCACGGCCATAGGCGCAAACAGGGCAGTGCCTTCGATACCTGCAATGTACTTCAAAGAATACCTGTTTGAATCAGATGGGGAAATCTTCCTGGCTTTCTTGATCTACCAAAGAAGATTAACTGCTGTGGATAAAGTTGAGGTTTTTCGACTGGACCCTTGTAAGCTTAGTTGGATGAAGGTGGAAAGCCTCCAAGAAAAGGCGTTCTTGGAGAATGAGTGCTGCATCTGGGTGAACTCAAGGCAGATTGGGTGCAGGGGCAATTGTGTGTATATTAGTACTCAAGGTGGGGCCAATGAATGGTGCATATGTGACATGGAAACTGGCAGCATTTCTCCCAGTTTGGTTGGTACATCACTACCCTGGAATGAACCTTTATGATAGCATAGCAGCAATGTAAAATTTTACTATATCACAAGCATAGCACCTAAAACACAATGATGACTAGACCTTTCTACAAACACAACAATTGTGTAATTATTTGAAATGAAGCTTATGCATATCTTTTCATGAGCTGAAATCAGTAGATCAAGCCATCCAACGGTAATAGAGGTAAACGCCAACTCCTACAAGTGCCAAGAACTCTACCAGGATATTGTTCTTGGGTTTGGAATCGCTGTCCTTGATCACAAAAGCTTCCATCTCCTTCTTGCCCTTAGATAATCGCTCATCTGAATTACCTTCAATCTTCTTGACGCTGTAACCTTGGAGGAATCCGACCTGAAATTTTGACAACAACTTGTGGGCTTCTTTGCTGTGCCCAATAGCCTCAAACCCCTCTGTAGCATCCTTCCCGGCATATTCCATCAGCACCTCTTCCCCACCAGGGTGCTCTTCTAGGAACTTTGTCACATCAAGAACCTGTCAGAATTGGTTCGATGTCAAACAATTACCATATGCAAATCAAAAAATATATCCCCATATATTTACGCACAAACACGTGCAAGTAACATACCCTTCCGTTGATGATGAACCAGCAATCTGCCTTCAAGACGTGCTTTGAAACTTGAGAAAGACTGTACACTCTTTCTTTCTCCATTATGTGTAATTGTAGCTCTCAAGTATTGTGCACACTGTTTACCGTGTTAGCCGCAGGTATTTATTTATATGCAGTATGCTGTGGAAAAGGTCAGCTCACCTAACATTCTAATTTCATCAAAAAAAAAAAAAAAAAAAAGGAATTGAGTTGCCCGTGATATGCTCCCAGGCAGACTGAATGATACATAGTGATTCTTGGTAGCAGATAAGTCGGTACCATGAATTGTGCGGATCCATCCGGTGGTTGGGTTCAAATGACCACCCAAGAATCACATGTTGTAGAATGCATAGAATGGCATGCATCACATGGTGCACATGGCAACCATACTAAATCTTAACTAATACGTCTCGGTAGCTGTAGTGTACCCAACCTTCAACCTTCAATTACCTAAAGTGTTTATGTGGTCCAACAGTTATATGCACTGATGGACTAATAATATCAAACAATCACAATAAAAATGTCCTAATGCACAGTAGAATAACTCCTCAGACATAACAACAGTGCCGTGCATAAATTGAGTTGATATCAACTACTAGGAATTCTTCTCAAAAACACACATAAATGTATCCACTATAGCTTATGGTTCAATGAACTTATATAGCCACTACCAAAACGAACCATATTGCTAGAGCCTAGTGGGGATGCTTCAACCATGCCAACTCTGCAAATTTTAACTGCCAACACTAAGGGGTAAGAGACACATGGTGTTTTCCTGATCGCAATGCGTGACTGAAAGATGCAATTATAACAAGCCATCTTTGAGAGTATCTGGGAATTCAAAATGAAGTCAACATGAGCACAGTATTAAAAGGGTCTTGGCAAGATGTGCATTGCAAATGCATCAACCGAACGAACTCATGGCTAAGATTACATGAAATCCAAAAAAATGAATCTGCAAAAAGGAAGTTTTTCACACTTTACTATATTAATAATCAACAACACTTCAAATATCTCATGTTGCATTCTAAGTTTTCATTTTGTTTTTTGCAACTTCATAGAATCAAGCAAGTTTCGAGACAGTTTACTTAATTTTCTGAGTGTTCTTTGATAAGATTTTGGACTCTTTCTCTTCACTGCTTCTATTCTCGAATTCTACACCTTGGAACGACACTCTTGAGCTGTGGTACTGACTACCAAAAGCTGAGCCAAATCCCCATCCAATGCCTAGCCCAACACCACAGCCACCACCTTTGAATCAAACAAAAATGATATTAGTCTGAGAAGTACTGAGACTAAAGGTATGGAATTTAATTAAGAACCATCTTTGATAAAACTATACCTGCACCGAGACCAAAAATGCTCAAAGGCATGCCTGAAACATTAATAACCACATGTTAGTTCAAAACCAGGAGTTTGATGCTGTAAATGAAACCATTTGGAAAAGGATTTCATCAATAGCACGAAAATCAGAACCAATATCTATGCAAAACATCCTACAACGAAATAACCGCTTACAAAATAAGCAGTTCAAAGAAAATCAGCTGCAATTTGTAAGCATTCGCCTATAACAAAGAATACGACATATGCCTCATATAAACCAAAATAATTTGCAAGGACTACAGAGGGTTCTAACTAGTAACTTCTAAGTTCAGATGGATTAGATTCGAGTTGTGACCAGATCATCATCCTTCATTATCATCAAGTAAACTTCTGCATCCAATAATCTATATCTTCTTAATCCAACTGAAGCCCACTGATGCAAGACTAATCTAGTCAATAAAGATCGGAGAATCGATACTAACAAGATAAATGACTACAGCCACACCCTCATGTTCACCACATGTTCATGAAAAACATACAACATGACTACTTTGAAGCATATCCTTCCCTACCAGAAACCCTATAAAGCTAAACCAGATTTGTATGATATGCAGAATGCAGAAAATCGGGTTCAGCAGAGTGTAGATCAAAAGCTTAGCAAGCAGCAGCTTCACCAATAAATTTGTTCACATTGAATTGCATTCATAAACAGTTCGCACAAAATGATAAATCAAGAATTTAATTTCTCCAACGGATTGGATAACGAAAGATGAATAGAAATTGGGGGCTGACCTCCGAAGCCCCACCCGACCCCAAAACCGCAGCCAATTCCAAAACCTGCACACAATCAATAATCTTCTGAGAAACAAGAAGAAAACCTAATCCCGAAATTCTGAGGGCAAAATTCGAACAGGCCCTGAAAACTACACACACAAATAGCACCAGATCCATCCAATTTTAGTGTGAATTAACACTCACCAAAACCGACACCTGCTCCATTGAAATTCGTTAGCACCATTGATCAATCTCCTGGGTCTTCGAAATCTCTGCGTTAATGAATTCTTCCGGATTTTAAATTGAATGGAAAGGAAATTGTTGAAAGGGCCTAAGGGCCCAAGCCTGATCGAATAGACACTTGGGCCTGCTTGTTGAAGACGACGACGATAAATTGTAGCCTAACAGTAACAAGGCCTTATCCTTCTTGGAAAGGAATTCTGGAAGCTTCCTATGTTCAACTGGGAAAAAAATGTACTGTAATCTTTTTGGATATTCATATCCGTCTTTTCGTATTCCAGTTTCCCACAAATGAAATGATTAGTCCAACGAGATATGTGATGACGTTCCTCATTAGAAATCATTAATTATTCAGTGACCAAACTGTGCGCAAGGGCAAATGATGAGACGCCATTATTACAGTCGTGGAGTCTGCAATGATCGATGACCTTTTCACGTTCAATTGATGAAAAAATCAAAAATTGAAGCTTTCCATCCATTGCCAAACTCAAAATGATTATGAATTGCACAAAGCCATCATTACTTTCAATGATGAAATTGCAGTAATAATGAACAGGCAACACTCGGAATTTCGGATTCTTACATTACATGAAGAAGAAAGAAAATTTCATTTTCATTCTCAATGTCAGCAGATGGACAACGGAGAATTGAAGCTGAACTCATCACACCACGGCAATCTATAAAAACTGAGTCCAATCTAATGTTAAAATACTCAATTTATGACAATATATGTACAAAGGTTGGCGTAGAGGAGACTTTCTTGCATCATCTATAAAAACTCCTCAAACTTTAACTAAAAACCTATGGCGTCCATTCCTCATTACAAGTGCTTTACAACATTGTTGACGTTCCCATCGTGTGATCTTCCATAAGAAGCAACCTTGGCTCTATACGCGGCGGCCGCAACAGCATTCTTCACCCTGCCGTCTTGAGGGAGCTCGCACGTTTCGCTGATGGAGCTGAACCGGAGCTCAGCCGGAGGAATAAAACAGTCCAGTGACAGCCCGGGGACATTGAAGGCGACTTCCTCAATTGTCCATGCTTCTTCCATTCTTGTTTTGGTGTGACTCATTGCCGTCTCGCCAAATCTGAAAAGGGTCACCACAGATCGCCCTGAGTGGGCAATCATGATCCCTTCGACCGGCCTGTAATCGTCGAGAAATGAATTGATCGTGGTCTCCCAGTATACAGCATCGCCGCCTCCATTGGTCTGGATACGGGTCAAATGGCTGTCCTCCAAAAGCACAAGCAGACCGGTCTTCTGGCTGAAGTACCCGAACAAAACATGCCTGATGATCTCTGCTGGCCCTTCGCTACGAGCTTTCAGCGTGTGAGGATCCGCGCAGAGTTTGAGTACAAAGCAATCCTCGCCATTGATTTTTTTCTCTCCGGTGCATTTAGCACTTGCAAACATGTTTGCCGTCGTCCTCGGATCCAAACCCTGATTAAAAAGATCATCAATCTCCTCAAATCACATCACTACCCAGCTTACCAATGGAATTTCGAAATTGATAAGCAATTATAAACACATATTCCACCTGAAGGGCGCGACGAAGAGGCCTAACAGGCCCTTTCGCAGCATGTGCGCCAAGCCAGGGGGTGTGCCGCCAGACGAGCTTCCCATTGCAGCCGGCATGGATCTTGCTGCCTCCAAGTGCGAGTTCCACATACCACATGTCGGGATTCATTTGCCAGAGCACGAAGCTCCCGGACTCGGCTGTTTTCGAGGAATTCTTCTTCTTGATAACCTTGGATGCAGTTTCGACATCGGATGCCATCATTTTGACGTTCCCCATTGCATAAGCATTTTGAATTGAGCTTTGAAGCTTCTGCCCTCCAGATGCCGCTAGATACTGCTGCAATATGTACTGTGCTGAAGAATTCTCCTGCACAAATATTTTCAGACACACCAAACGTCTTTCAATCCCAATAAATTTATTGCATAAATGGAAACTTGCAAGTGATGAATTTTTAAAGACGCAAAAAAAATTACAGAAACAGCATAAGCAGTAAAAGATGAACGCTTTCCGATTTAACAGTTAAGCAGCAAAATGACAAATCCAGTTAGCAAAAAGGCTCAATCTTTCACTACCAAAAATAGAGCAAAATCCAAAACCCATC
This sequence comes from Ruellia speciosa, assembly GCA_001909325.1. Lineage (NCBI taxonomy): Eukaryota > Viridiplantae > Streptophyta > Magnoliopsida > Lamiales > Acanthaceae > Ruellia > Ruellia speciosa. The sequence continues at coordinate 11,467 of MAYD01547652.1, forward strand.
ATTAAAACAACAAACAGGCAAACGAATGTAGGGATACTGACAATGGGAGTGTCTTTAATACAAAGATGGGGCAAAGGGTCGCCGTTGCTAACGTGCACCGGCGCCAACGGCGCACCCAGCACGCCGAGAAGCAGCCTCAGATCGGACCTCGAATAGCACGCCCCGGAGGCAGAAACCGGTGCCCGGCAGAGCCAATGGCCCCACCCGTCTCCCCTCGGGTCCCCGGAATCCGACCCGTTCGGATCCGGACCCTCCCTTAAAGGCGGTAGGGTTTCAACCCTAAAACCCCCCGATCTCGACATTAGCATTTCCGGTGGGCCCACGCTACTGCGTCTTGCCCGGCGCCGCATCAGGCCGGAACCGGAGGGGGACTGGCTCCGACCGCGGCGGGAACGCGCCGGCGACAGGCCTCGGACGACTTCGTCCTTGATTGAAGAGAAAAAGCCCTGTTTTCGCTCCATGATTAAAGCAATGCGGCAAATTTTGGTGTTGGGAACAATGGGAGAGGGTTGGGGAGGAATCGAGGAAGCAGAAAATGGGGAGTGGGAAGTGGGAAAGCGCAGAGGTGTGAAGGGGAGAAAGGTAACGGGAGAGGGAATGGGGAAGGTGAAAGGGAATGACGTAAATTGGAAGCAAAACACGCTTTTTACCTATTTCAGCGATTATATATATATGGAGATTAAGAGTGTAATTATTTCATTAATTTGTTAAGTAATTGAAAGAAAGTATTTCGTGGTGGATATTTTAATCTTACTCCTCCGGTACACTGTTTACGAGCTTTGCTGTCTTTTTCATTGCAATGATTAGAAGAGCCCGGACTCCAACACCAAATGTCATTAACCTTAAAATTTTTAATTATTGATCCTAATTCTAAGTCCTCCTAACAAAAAGATTCACTGATGGTAAGTTTGTAAATTTTGGGTTCGACCATTTTTCTAGAGGTCCATTAAAAAAGGGTATTACTATTTATCGCCCCCCTTTTCAATTTTACCGCCCCCCATGACATCACTTTTTTTAAAACTCACTTCAAAAAAATTATCTCTCTAAAAATTTGCTCTGGGGGCCGATCGATCAAAGTTGAAAAATGACTTAAAAAACTCGTAAAATATGACGGTTGACGAATTAGAAGCATTAGAAGGCTCGGAAGAGGTAAATATTACACAAAATTTGAAGAAAAATTGAGTTAAAAGTGAATTGAAAAAACCCAGCCCGACACGGACGAAGCACGTATGCTGGTGCACCAATGGTGCGGGCGAAGGAGCTGTGCGCCCGCACCATTGGTGCTCCAGCACAACATTTGCTGGAGCACCAATGGTGCGGGCGCACAGCTCCTTCGCCCGCACCATTGGTGCACCAGCATACGTGCTTCGTCCGTGTCGGGCTGGATTTTTTCAATTCACTTTTAACTCAATTTTTCTTCAAATTTTGTGTAATATTTACCTCTTCCGAGCCTTCTAATGCTTCTAATTCGTCAACCGTTATATTTTATGAGTTTTTTAAGTCATTTTTCAACTTTGATCGATCGGCCCCCAGAGCAAATTTTTAGAGAGATAATTTTTTTGAAGTGAGTTTTAAAAAAAGTGATGTCATGGGGGGCGGTAAAATTCAAAAGGGGGCGGTAAATAGTAGTTCACTTAAAAAAGTAACAATATAAAGAATTATGAGATATGATTGGCAAATATTTCTCAAATCAAATCTATTCTTTTCAACTTAATTAATATGGTTTGTTTAAAAATGCTTTATTGTCGAATACGCTAATTCCACAATCTAGTAACAATATGATTCAATAGAAATAAGAAATTCATGCCCGAATAACTTAAATGTAAAAAATGAACCAAATGAAACAATAAAACACAGCTTTGCATATTTTACACACACTACAATAAAAGTTTAAGCAAAACCAAAACCAAAACAATCAAATACTACATCCAAACAAGGTAATTGTCTTCTATAATAATGTTAACTAGAAAACAAGGAACAGTCAAATATGTATACTAAATAATAAATTGTGTATATGTATATAATTATTATATTA
>MAYD01547660.1:0-13945 GCA_001909325.1 Ruellia speciosa
GGTCCGCATTGTACGCGTTGATGGTGTCCTGAGCGGTGCCACAGGTGGTTCGTGTGGAGGCAAATGCTAAACTATACGTATAAATTGGCTAGCAGTTCCAATAATAAATAGGTATAGCGCCTAGATCTCCGCCATATTTAGGAGATTCGGTGTTGATTGTCGCATGAGTTCAGAACCATGAATTTAATTAAGCTGCTCATCGCTTACTCGTTTTGAAGTTATGCATTGCATCACATGATTTATGAACTTATGCCTGTGCATAATTTTAAATTGACTCGTGGTCAATATTTATGGATATATTACTCATGATGTCTCATGATTGTATGGATTGCTTACTTGCATTGTATGTCTTTCCATACTTAGTCTCGCGACTAATGATGATACATGATGCATCTCAGGTCAATGTGATGGTCGTGAGGACGCACCTCCGACACATTGATGATAGGGGATCAAGTTACTACCTGATGGTTTTGTGAGGACGAGTGAACCCTTTTGTTATACCTCGTCCTAACCTTTTTAGTTGCAGGTGTCGATACGCCTCGAAGACTTTCTTTTATCTTTTGAACAATGTAATTATTCTTCGGCTTGTATTAAATAGCCGAGTCCCGCAGTGGGACAAGCACTTTGATACTTTTGCCTGTAATAACTTTATTTTACTTTATCGCATTATGTGTTTCCAGTTTTATTCAAGCATGAGTTGTGATCGTACGGGACAATGTTTCCAGAAAGTCCAGTATTTTCCTGATAGAATGAGATGATGTTTAGCCTTTAACCGAGCTTATGGTGGGATTTAGGGTTAGATCCCATGATAAGTTAGGTGTGACGGTGACGTGTCTAGTTTATGGAAATTGCGGTGTTACAGGTCTGAGGAGTAGTAATTACTGGGACCAGAAAAATAGAAAATTACTTTGTTAAACTGTCATTATCTACAAAATTAAACCAGCCTCCTAATTGTCAATTAATTCTACTGTCGATGTTTGTCAACGCTAGAGTTTTATTTTATGGATATCGTTAATTCATCCCGGATAAGGTTGTGTATCATCCATGACCAGAAATTGATAAATGAAAGTTCAAACTACATAATTTCATGATATCATTGTAGCTATATATATTTGTTGCCAACCACAACAAATTTCCTCCCATTCGATTATATTTTTGCTTGCATCAATCTGTACTTCATGAAAGGTTAACACAGATGGATCGACAAGAGTAGCCCACAAGAAGTTGTGTGACTCGAAAAGTATGTTCATCAGTTCATCCTTTGATCTCAAAATTGATCATTGATTCTAATTCCAATAAGCAACCATTAAGTCTCAATAGTATTTGTCAAACAACTGTGGGGACCATAAAGCTAAAGCCCCTCGCCAACTTACATTTCCTCCCGAGGATAGAACAAAATATTACATGGCAGACAAGCTTGTCCCTTTGGCCTTGACATAGAAAATTGCAAGAATCGTTCATGGATGACGAAAATATGCAATGCATCCACAACCAATAAAGTGATAAAGGACATGCAGAAAAGAAGAGCCTACCTAACCTAAGCTATCCATCTAAATATAAAAATTCAATTCAATTCATAATTAAATATTCAATCCAACGAGTCCGTGTATCATTTTTTTAAATAAAAAAAAAACGAAAAAGAAATAAAATTTTTAAAAAATAATAATCACAGTAACATGGGCGGGCATTTGCCTTGACCTGCTGTTGCTGTGGAATTGGCGAAACAATTGTGTGTTTCGTGGTTTTAATATCTCGTGCCTTCGTGGTGGGCAGGTAATTAGGTTGTTGGCGAAGCGCGAGAATCAAGCCCGGAAGCAATTCCACTAGAACAGTCGGCCATCCAATATATATGTTGATAGATTCCTTGCTTGGCAAGCACCTCATAAGACTATGTCAAAATAAATGTGGATGCAAGTGCTTATAATAAAATCCTGGTAATATAGCTTGTGGAGAGAGAGCACGAGACTTTATGGGAAATTAGCCTTTTGGATTCACGGCAAACTTAGGAATTGACACGATTTTATTCTCAGAGTTATGGGTCATTTGGTATGGCATTTATCACTACTAAAAGATATCATTTAGGGACAGAGAATTGAAGCATATTTGATCAAATTTCAGTTCTTAGTTCTGGTATGTTGCAAATAGAAACGAACCTTGCAACAAATTAAACATAGACACAGAAATTTAATCAAATGTGTATTTATTTGTTATCCCCTAAATGGCCTTTTTCAGTAGTGTATGAGACATGCCAAAGGGGGCTTGATTGTGTGATTGTCTGCTACAATTTGCCGTCAAGCTCTTGAAACCAATTAGAAATGTTCACCATTCGGCATGATCAAGCATAGTGTGTGAACATTTCAATGCAGTTTATTAATGCTAAGTTGGCACGATGTGCGACTCATCATGACTATCGAAAAAGTATCAAGGTGGTGAAGGATTGAACACATATGGGGCATTCTTATGAGTTGGGAGCACATTACTCTGATTCCCCTCCGGTTGAAATTTTAGATTGGGTTTTTCCAGATAGAATAGCCTGGCCACTTAAAAAGTGTCTGTAAAAATAATCCGAAACACTGTTACTCAATACTCCTACAGTAGGCTTTGAAAAATGAAAATAAATACTCCACTGACAACAAGGCCACGACGCCTCCGTGCGCGCGTGCGTGACGCATGATTCCGCGTACGTCTGTGAGACAGTCCAATTAAATTCTTCCACGTCAGCACCGATTTTCCAATATAAATAAGTATTGAGAAAATCCTCTCCATCTAATGTTTTCATTATCAGTTGATCACATGTTCACATTATTATTCAGTAGTCCGTTCCTCTTCTGGAGCCATCTATTATTTATCCTCACTCTGAAGTGTGAACTTGAATTAGCTTCTCGCTCTGTTGAATCTTCAAGCTAAGGAAGACGATTTCGAAATGAGTGAACAGCCAAAATATGCATATGCGTATCCTTATCCTGCTCAAGGTATTCCTTTTTTGCGTTTGAAATGTTTGAATCTCCTCTCAAGGATAGGAGCAGCATGCTAGATCAGTTTTGTTTTGGATGCATTATATATGTAGTGTGCGAAGGAATTAAGCTCGATTTAGATCGATTTTGCTTTTGTTTTCCAAATTTGAACTTGAATTCGAGCTAAACGGCGGTTTCCTCTTTCCTGTAACATTTGGGAAATTAAAGTTCAGTATCAAGGACCTCCGGTGATGGCGCCTCCCCAATATTATGCCGCGCCTCCGCCGCGGAGAGATACTGGTTTTCTCGAGGGATGGTAATTTCTCGCTACTCTCTTCGTCTCTCTGTGTTTGTGTCGTCTACAATATACAGTACAGTACAGTACAGTACATAATGATTAATGGAGATAGATTTTTTTGTTGAATTTTGATATGTTTGCCAATTTGTGATGTTGAATTTTGATATGTTTGCCAATTTGTGATGGATCAATCGTCAGTCTGGCTGCTCTGTGTTGCTGTTTTCTAATCGATGAGTGTTGCTGCGATCCTTCCATCATCTTCATCTGCTGATTAACTCATAAGCAGGCAACCGTACATTGCTATATATACATCTGCATCTATATATATATGTTCATCTAGCTTCTTCCACTCGGATTATAATCCATGCATGCATGCTATATACAGATCTGTAAGCTAAGCATATACACACATGGTATGATGAGATGCTATGTTGTTGAAACTGTAATTTCCATTTTCCAATCATATATTTCACTCAAGCCAATTAAGTAGTTATTTATTGTTTAACTTTCTTATTGACAAATCCAATCCCTAAATTATGCTTGAAAATATAGAGTATTGCAATATACGATTGATTATACATAACTACCATCCTGATGTTGTGATAGTTCCTCATTATAGATTATAGAACTTTGTATTGCCCCCCAAATTACTCAATCATGTGAATTATAGACTGGTATTCAAGTGGGGGCCTGTCTGAGTGACTTTGCTTTCCAACTGCTCTGTCATGTGGAAAAAGAATAGCAGAGTCCAGTCACCCACTTGTGGAGGCTGACACTGAGGCCAATTTGAATTGATTTTCGTCCTCAATTACACCTGGCACCCCTACCTTTGTAAAATTTCCACAATTCATAATGATAATTGACAAGGACAACAAAAGACTAGATCTGGACACGATTCTCATTGACTAATTCAATCAATAGAATTTAGATGGTTGCATGGGAGCTTTTTTAGCCTTTTTACTTGGGATTAAATACACTGTTTTGGAAGACATGGCAATTATTCACAATACCATTAGAGACAATCAACAGGAAGCTGCATCATTGATATAGTCTCAACACATGCATGACTTGCGCTGTTCTACTCGCCAATGGTTTAGGAGTACTAAGAAGACATTAGAATAAAACTTGTGCTTAATTATGTATGTGTTCTACACAACAATGATCTCATTTCCTGGCTTGATGACTTGATCCGGGAGAGCACTACTGCAGCCATCATCGCCGGCCTCCGCTGTTTGCATCAATCGGCTGCTTTGTTGCCAAATCCACCACCACAGCCACCACTGCCACAACCACCACTTCCACCACAGCCACCAGATTTTGTTTCATTCTTGCCACCACCACCACCTCCGCTGCCACCACAACCGCCACTTCCACCACAGCCACCCGATTCTCTTCCATTCCTTCCACCAGGACCACCACAACCTCTGCTGCCACCACATCCGCCACTTCCCCCACAGCCACCAGATTTTGTTTCATTCCTTCCACCACCACAACCTCCGCTGCCACCACAACCGCCACTTCCACCACAGCCACCAGATTCTCTTCCATTCCTACCACCAGGACCACCACAACCTCCGCTGCCACCACAACCGCCACTTCCACCACAGCCACCAGATTCTATTCCATTCCTACCACCAGGACCACCACAACCTCCGCTGCCACCACATCCGCCACAGCCACCAGATTTTGTTCCATTCCTTCCACTACCACAGCCACCACAACCACCACTTCCGCCAGAGTCACCAGAATTTGTTCCACTCCTGCCACCACCCCAACCATCACTTCCGCCACAACCACCGGATTTTGCCTTGCCACCGCATCCCCCAGACTCCACGGGCCTCACAGCATTCCCACCCTTTTTCTCTGGCATTACTTCATTCTCCTTGGCAGCTAACACATTGCCCTTCATTTCCTTGTGCATGGGAGCCATGTTTTCTTCACTTCCTACCGCAGCATGATTGCCATTTTCATTTGACGCTTCTTTCAGCTTCATACTTTTGCTGCCTACTGCTAGACTTTCATAACCTTCCTTCCTCCCTATGTCACCAAGCACAAATGCGAGCACAAACGCAGGGAAAAGAAACCATTCTTCTTTAACCTGACAGTTAAAAAACAGAAATAACACAATGAAGATGGAAATGCTTTCCAGGTGAAGGAATAACTAAAGCCCTCACAGTCACAGAGTAAATTTAACTACCTTAACAGTGCCAGATTTCAAGTCAAGCAATGCCACAGCCTTTCCATATGGATATTCAACAGAGAATTCTACAGCTGTAATTAGGTGAAACTCAAGCTTATGCTCAGATTGATGCTTCTCGCATTTCCTTGGCTCGTAATCCAGCCTTCCACCCACAAAAAGCCTAACCTGTAAGAATAGGAGTCAAATCCAAAACCCTGAAGGAGTTTCCTTTGCTGAGTGTTACACAAATGAGGCATCCAAGGAAACAGACAGAATACTTACGGTATGAGGTCCTGTCAGCTCCAAGAGATGGCTGTCATCATTGCTTGTGTTTGGAAGCTTAACAGACCACGGAGAACTTACTAATGACCATTCCGACTCTGTGATCTCAGCCAGAGTACATGTTTCCCTTGATTCCAAGATGCCAACCACCGCTCTTCTTTTGCATTCTTGCTTACCCTTCGACTTTTTCAAATCTAAGTACCTAAGTGAGAATCAAAACCTTTCAATGCATTTCTAGCAATATTGTACAAGCTAAGTGTGAGTTGTTGCACATTTTTCACTGGCATATACCACAGAAAATAACACTTGTGTTTGTTAATCGAGATCTCCGAAAGCAATGCATAGCTCAGTTAATTACAAAAATGATAGGCTCAATACACAAAGGTGCAACTTACATAGGAGAAAATGAACAAGTCTAAGTACCTCATTTGTAGGCTAAGGATTGAATTCCCATCCTCGGCAATGATGCGTGTCCAGCTTTTACTGAATTGGACTCTAACTGGAAAGGGGAACAAACATGAACTTTTTGAGAATGGCTGAGACCGAACCAGATAAAGTGCATACGGCGCTGGGGAAGGTACAGTAACAGAGATGGCAACCCGTAATCCAAGTGGTTTAGATTCCATGATGTTTGAACTTGGTGTCAACTCCAACCATTTTTCCACCGTAAGGTTAGAGTCCGGGGAAAGGAAATCTTCCAGAGATACTGAGGTGGTTCCCATCGTTTTGGATGACTTTGCTAGTGGCAAACTCGAAGTTAAAGACACAAGTTCGAGGAGCACATGACCGGTAGGCTGACACTGGAAGGTAGCCACTTGTTTCTCCCTAGTTTCAGAGAAAATTGTAAGGCTTCTTTTTGCATTGAAGATCAAATCCGGTTGTGTTTTACTGAAGGACACAAAGAGGCTTCCCTTGTGACCCTCCGGCAGATTCCTGACACCCACAAACTCCAACATGACCTGAAAAATTACATATCATATGAACTAGTCCTAGCACAAAATTTACTCTTAAAGGAGTCATATACGCAACCTCATCTCAGGAGCATTTTCATTCAAAATTCAATAATAAACCAAGGGGCCTGAATCAATGTATTTAATTGATTAGAATTAGCTTCATCATTCACAACCGAATAACTTTTGATGTAAAGATTCAACAAGATCGAAAAGTAATGAAGAGCAAGCTGGCTAGTGCAAAAAAGTGGAGTGTGAAATCAAGAAAACATAGTTATCATAATCCACTGTGTTTCACAGTTCCAGGATCATTCCTCTCTCAAGCATGCTAAAATAGACACAGGAATCACTATTTCTGCGCACACGTGTAATTGCAGAAACTTGCAAAGGTTAGTAAGAATTACCTCAATAACTTGTGCAGCAGGGAGGGTTATTTTTGGGTTCTCATTGGAAGCAGGTGCCTCCTTTGCAGCAATACCCATGTAAGTAGTAGTTCTAACAGGTGAAGGGGCACTACCCCGGTACATTGCTCCTGCTCTCCAATATCGACGTCCATACATCTCCTCAAATGTCTTGGTGGTCGCGGAAAATCCAACGTCTAGTTTCTGACCTTTGCTTCTGTCAGAATCAGTGTCATCGTGTTCTAATACCTTTCCCATTATCTTTACAAGATCATCGCAATAGGAAACCGGATGTAATTGGTGAGTGTGCCAGATGAGATCGATGTCATAGGTTGGAACCGAGAAGCTCTTGATGGATTTCTCAATGTTTCTCTTGATTAGGTGCAGAAATCCTTTGTACCTAGCCACGGCTCCTTCGATATAACGAGTATCATTCATATATGGTCGAGAAACCTATAAAGGAATACCCGAAAATAGATTAAATTCAACACTTCACAATTGATAAAGCTAAATGATCACCAAATACAATGTCATACGAGAAACCTGATCTTCAAAAGCAAATCAAAATTACCTGATAAAAGAATGGAATTTGCCTCTGAACAGCTGAGACCAGATCATAGTCGGTGCACTTTTCCACCTTTACTGTTTGTTTGCTCTCATCGTCTCGAAGCACACTCTCTAAATCCAACTCATATGGCTCACTGGGGTATAATCTTTTCCAAGTTTCTTCAGTGGCTTCTCGAGAAGTAGCTTCCAAAGAAGAAACAACATTCTGGTTGTCCAGAATTCTACCATAGAACTCCTCACAGTCCTTTTTGTATCTGACCTGGAAGATGAGACCAAAATTAACATTTCAACTCAAAGCATTCACAGGACAGTGCAAATTAACAACAACAACAAAAAGAGTACCGGATTGAGCCTGTGACAATGCCAAATCCATTCACAATCTAAAGGGACCACCAACTGGCCTTGGAAAAGTTTGGAGTCGGAATGATTTGCCAGCAATGGAAGCCAATAGGCATTATACCTAAAGAAAAAATAGTATTTAGTAATGATTGTGTTCATACTAAAGATTCTTGTTGTGATGAACATCCCTTCTTTATTTTGGCTTCATTACAGTAAACACCAACTAATGCCTAACAGTCACTAACATAAATAAATGAAAACTAGTCTCACAAATCAGAACCCAGATTTATAACACCATTCACACTTCCAACAATTATAACATCAAATATATACTTTCATTCAATCCTCACAAAACTCTATGGGCATCGCAACTAACTATGACGCACAAATTGCCACTTATAACAATAAGGAGAACAAATCAAGTTTAAATAAAACGACCTTGAATCAGGAGTCTTACCTGTAAATAGCCTTGTCCAAAGCAGGGCCTTCATACAGCCAGCGGTTCCTATCGACAGTCGCAAGAAACTTGAGCTGCCTTTTCGCCGCCGCGACAAGATCAACGATTATTTCAGTCCTCTGGGCTTCTTCCCATTCCAATTCTTGCTCCCTTTCCTTTTCCATTCTTCAATCTTAAAGTTTCACCTATTAAACACAAAAAAATTAGAAAAAAAACAAAAACAAAAGCTCGGAGCTCGTGTAATTGTCAACGTATAAAAAGATGATGGAAGAGAGGAAAATGGAAGGAAGTAGGAAGTTGAGTTATTGATTAATGGAGTTTGACGTCGTCAGTTGGGAATTTCCGCGAAAGAAACGATTTTGAGAGAAACGTTGAGTTGAGATTTATACAAGAATTCAAGAAACAGGAAAAGTCAGTCAGTTGTACAAGTTGAAACTTTGAATGACGAAAATGCCCTTACTGGAATAACGAATTCGAATTACCCATACGGCGTTTCCGTGTCTCGGTGCTAAGTGCTAACTGATGAAATCCCATTTTTTGGAAGTTTCTCCATGTTTACATCCTACTTTTAATTAAATGGGTATAAATAAAATGTCCTCAAAATAATAGATAGTTCTTTAAGTCGTGCGAAAGAAATTTCCCTCGAGATATTTTTAAAATCTGAAATAGTTTGCTGAATTAATCAATTCAAACTTTAATTTCAACCATCTCAATTGCTCATACATTGAAGGGAAATTGAAAGGAACATATTTGTATTTCCTAATCAGTATCCTATCTAACAAAGGGTAACTTGGAGTCGAATGTTATTATTTGTCTTACCAGAAATTGTTTGTATGAATATAATTGAATGGCCAGCAATTAGTACATCTATTTATAGCCAAGCCAATTTATTTGTGTATAGTCATCCACAACATACCTTATGTAAGAAAGTTGCAACTTATTGGCAACAGTCCAAAAGGATTCACTTGCACAGATTTGGCCTATTGCATACTGCAAATGCAAGCTCAAGGGCATTAGTACAAAACTGCATTGCTAAGCTTTCTAGTAGAAAACACCGCTTCCCAGAATACTATTTCTCATAAGCATCGGTAACCGTTTGCGGGCGAAAAGACCACCTCAGCAGCAACAAAATAAGCATGAATTCTGTTTTATGATGAACGCCTTCAGCAGCAACGAAATAAGCATGAATTCTGTTTTATGATGAACGCCTTTTGCAGTTATATGTGTCAAGGGACACGAGAAAAAGGCAATAGAGTGGTACAACCATGTGTTTCGTGTGAATGAAACCACGCATTCCATACAGTGATACTCACGAGGTAAAGCACGATGAAACCACGCGTTCCATACTAGGATACTCGAAAACACAGCTGATCGTAATAAGTAGTATATCACAAGATGTGTCGTAAGGAATATCAATTAATCCAATCTATTCAATACAATACGCATCAAACAAGATGATGTTGGTATACATAATACATATTGGACCTACACATGATTGATGTTACTCAACTTAAATGATATCCCATTTCGCTTCATTTGATCGGCATCAAAGGCAATGAAATAATTCCGTTGGAACAGGGAATATCAGTTAAAACCATGTTTACTCCCATACTCAAGTGTAGTAAGTGTGCAAGTACCTAGAATTATTCTGAATTTACATCCGTCTTTGTTCTATCTTCCCGTGCCATGTACTCATCTTCAATGGTTTCTTTAAGGATAAAGAGCCTCTGAATCACCACAGGTTGAGTTAATTTCTTGGCTTCCCGAATTTCAGTCTCCTCTGTATTGAGGTGGTATGCATCAAGCATGATCTTGATCCACTTGTGCAGCTCTTCCGGCGTTCTGGAATAAGGAAAGGGAAATGCAGTGTCACAATGCATGCATTTAGGTGCTCAAAACTACATCTACAAGATCAATTTAGGCAACTCAAGAATTGTATTACGTGTGTATAGCATTTGGTTCTTTGACATAATGTTCATCACCAGGGGAGAAAGCAGTTGCTAATGCTGAGAATCTCTCTTCTGGATCTGTGATGTTTAGCAAATACTTGAGTAGCTTAATTTCTTTTGGAACGATGCTCCTCAAACTACTTTGCGTTGTCTTGTACAAACGATACATAATGTCTTTCACCTGCAAAAATCAATCAAACACGTTGATTGTTAAACCCATTTAAGATACCAAATCAAAGTATTGGCACAACTACTGGTTTTGTTTGGTTACACAAAAAGTAAAGCAATGGAAACTTTAGCAGAAAATATAGCGAGAAGAACAAAATTCACACAAAACAATGTGCTGATTATCACGTGCATATTAGACGACACTAGCACAGTTTTTCTGCTTTTTTTCTGTAAACACAGAAGGAAAACTTCGGTACCTCATTTTTCATGGTAGCTGAATCCCTCGCTGACGCATAAGCACCATTTATCAATAGGATCAAAGAAGAGTCGAGTTCTTTTGCCTTGGCTAGGCTTTTAATTTTGTCACATGCCACATCTACTGAAGGAGAATTCAATATCTCATCAAACTTTTTCTGGGCAGTCTCTAATGTGCCAACAATCTCCAGAGTGTTGTCAAAAGCACTTACTGCAGCTAAACACCTGGCCCCCAGCCGAGCAACCGCTGCTCAATGAAAAGAGTGTGTGCATGAGTTTATTAATGCATTCAGGGAATCCAATATCAAGTATTAGGTAAAAATAAATAAATAAATAAATAAATAAGTAACAAAATCATGAGTGAATAAGGACAACAAACATGAATACATGATATCCCAAAGCAAATTATTTTGCTTAATTATTGAAAATTGTATAGTCCCCATTTGCTTACTAACTCAGTGGCTTGGCATGCTTTAGCTTTTAGTGAAAGCGTCAAAAGGCCACTGATTAATCTTTGAGTCATTCCCTAGTCTGCTACAAGTGGCATGAACTTATCCAGGAAAAATCTCAGTTCTACACAGTATACAAAATGCATGAGAATCAGATACAAACTAAGTTGCACAATACACAACACAAGAATTATGTTTACAGGACACCATCAAAGCTAGACAGTGGAGAAACAGACCTCACAGAGGCAATGACGCCACAGATGTTTCTTAATGGTGAATTACAATCTAATTCCATGTATCAAATGAATAAATAATTATGATATATTTTGAAGCTAAATTAACATCAACAAATTACAACCACATGAACATGAGAGATGGCAGTTTTCAAACTTTAAAAGTAGGATGGATAATTTAACAAGATTGTTCAATATTATACAGTAAGGAACTATATAATCTACAAGGGAGTTTAAAATAATACTAGCGTTAGAAGGTTTTATTTACTTTTCTTATACATATTCCATAAGCACCACATCATAATCCGACATTCTTATGATCAAAAGTTCATGGAAGACACAAATGTTGCATAAGGAAATGAGAGCAATCATGGATTTTAGAGCACATGAGAATATAGAAAATTATATTCAGCATTGTCTCCACTCTCCATCCATTATTAAGCCGTGTAAAACTCTAAGCAAACATCTAATCAGCACCTCGGTAGACACTCGTACAAAAAGTCAAACTCTTAGATGTTTTCGTAGCATCATCTCATGATTCCACAGACCACATAAACCATTGATATACACCCCAAACATGGACAGCACTACAAAGCATTATTTGTTGCCTATGTAATTCGAAAGTCAAAGAAAATATTACCATCTCTGTCCTCCAACCCATCATGGGTTTCTGAGATCAAAGTAAGATAGCGAAAGAAGTCCCCCGTAAAGTCCCCCCGTCGTCTTGCAACAATAGCATTTATATCCAAGGGACTATCTTGTATCTCTTTAAAAAGTTGAGAATGCTCTTCCATCTCATCATCAATCTGCAACGGCAAGTTTGATCAATGCGTTTAAATACCAGTGAAGGTTCCAAATTCCACTCCGCAAAAACTGATAGACAAAATTAAGTGAAAATTTGAACAATTTTTTAGCACAAAAAAAATGAAAAAACGCGGGTCTTAGAGACTTGGGGGGGTGGGGGGCTAACCTTCTTAACTTTCCTGGACAAGTCAATGAATTTCTGCTTCATCTGAGTATCAATTTCGGCATCAGCGCGCGATTTACAGCGATTGTAGAAGGTATCCCGATATTTTTTCCAGTCGTCCCTGAAAATCAAGTAATTTTTCCAATCCTTAGGCTTGGGCTTTTCGTTCAAGAAAACATCGATAATTTTATCGCACAATTGGGTAATGGTGTAGCCATCCGCAACTTGAGTGTCAGGGTGTTGTGCAGTGACTCTGTTGGGCACAATCCCCGTCCTTCTTAATCTACGGGGAATTGGGATGCGGGTGTTGTGGAGATTCTGAGAAGGCAGCGGAAAATGAAGATGGGAGGGGACGGCGGGTAGCTTGGAAGAATCTGGTGGGAAGGTAAACACGGTAGAGCTGAGGAGGGAGAGTTTGGAAGCCATTGAAGGGATTTAGTTTTGAGTGTTGGTCAGAAGTGGGAAGTCCGAACTCGGAAGGGGAACGGCCCGACGGTACGTGAGATTGTGGATATCGAATAATTTTGGTAACCTACGTCCGTACCCGAAGTCCCGGACCACATCGTTAACCCTTTGTTAAACCTCTTCCCCTCTTCGGGCATATTCAGTTAAAGCCCCAAATAAATTAGAGTGCCGGTTATTTTTGAATTTTTACTACTATTGGTTCTCAGCAAATTAGTATAAACTAATAATGGTCCAATATGATATTAAAAATTAATAATATTCCTCTACAACTGTAAAATTAATCAATAACAGTCATTTTATTAAGAATAATTCACCACGTAAGCGAATCGATCCGTTTGAAGTACCCTAGATGTTAACCACAATCATGGTTTATAAAACCACAGACGTGGATAGGCGCCACAAGGACATCAGCCAGCTGGTCGTCGACGCGTATGGCTATAAACCATAGTCATGATATTTCCATAACCATGGCCATGATTATTTACATCTAGTGGCACGTGTTGGTTATATGTCACATGAACAATGTACCATGGGGGTATTTCTACATATGCCCGAGACTAAGTACATTAAAGGAAAAGTTGTTTGTTTCAAATTAGTAAAGCTAGAGAATATGTCAATCAAGTTCTTAGATACATTATTGAACATTTGAGATATATAGATAAGTGTTTCTACTACACATTGCAAGGCAACAAGTTTAAATTAGTATTGCTAGAAAGTCAAGTAATAATCTTAACTAAGGAGTTGAAGAATGGTAGTGTGAATATTTTGCACTTATATGTTGAAGCATTCATTCTTGTTAGTGAAAGGGATAAGTACCATATTGGTCTAATGCACATAGTTGAGGGTGGTGTAGTAGGATTATCATCTTATGAGGGTGAGGGTGAAGGTGAGGGTGATAATGAGGGTGAGTTGCTGGTGAAGTTTCTGGTGAAGCCATGTTCAATGCCAAAATGAGGATGAAGTGCCAAAATATTCCTTCCCACTCCAGTAAAATTATCCGTACTTCTTATCAGAAAAATAAAACATAAAAGG
>MAYD01547689.1:0-10694 GCA_001909325.1 Ruellia speciosa
ATTTCATCACATCTCGTTTTTATTTTTTTAAATAAAAGTAAAATACAAATGTATTAAGTTAAATATAATTAAATAATAAATAAATATTTAAAACTTTAATTATAATTATAAAATATAATTAAATATTAAATTATATATTTTGTAAAAACTAATTAAATATAATATATAATTAAAATTTATTTAAATATCAAATATATAATTTAAATAATAATTAAATATATAAATTACATATATATATTATTATTATAATATATGATATAAAAAGTTAGTTGGCTAATTAAGTGGTAGAAAAGATTTTGAAAAATCCTATAGGTGCGTGGGGGAGGTGGTAGTGCGGGTTTAAAGTTTAAACCCTGTTGGGAGCATATTCTTCTTCAATTTATTTTACACCAAGCGATGAAAATCATTCTTGTCGCCTATTTTGTTGCCTCTTAGGAAAATGTGAGACGAAGAAAATCCCTTTACGAGGCGACGAGTTCGGGAGGCAAAGCTAAGGGCTGAGACGAGCTAGGACGGTCCCCTCCCACTGTTTTTTTGTAGTGGATTTCCATCGTAAAATTTAAAAAAAATATATAAAATAATCACATATGTACTTTTTTTTCATTTCATTTTAAATATTATATTTGAGTTGAGCACCATATTTTAAGTAGAGAAAAATGTGATATTTTATTGGTAAATGAAGAATGAAAATAAAATATTTTTATAATGAAGATAAATAAAATATATTATCAAATATGATAACATAATACTTATTTAAAAAAACTGAAAATGGAAATAAAACAAACAAAAAGAAACATAGGTGGTATAAATTATTATCGTCTTCGTCCCATAATTTTTTTTGGTAATTTTCTATTCTCACTTATCTCACTATATCTTTCTAATTACTCAATGTTGACATTGAAAAAAATTAATTTTCCAAACAATTGCTTTGGCCTTCAAATGGTAAAAATATCATAATAAAAAATATTAAAAGGTGCGAAAATAGTAAGTTGGTCCTATTAATTGGAGGAACCAAATGGGATAGATCAGATGATGTATACATTATATTTCAAAGTTAATGTTTTAACCAATAAACTATCTTATTTAATTAGTAATATTTATATTAATATAACAATTATATATATATGTATATAATTTGTTATTTAAAAATATATTAAACTGTGCTTTATTTACTTAAATACCCTACGTATAAAATAAACCTTTTCTTTTAGGGATAAAATAGCGTTGTTTCTTTCTATTCACTCATTCTACCAACCTCTCGTTGCTCGTTAGCTAGAGTTCAGACATACTTAAATTACATCCCATGCATACAGACAATAGTAAGCATACAGACAATGCGATATCGTATTTGGGCCCCAGTTTGGCAGTAATAACGAAATTGCCTCTGAAGGGGATCGGCCATTCGGGCCTCCTCATCAGTCACCACCACCTTCACCACCCTCACTTTTCGCGGCGAAGGCGACCGTCCACGAATGACACCTCATTTTAGTGCCACCCTGCACTCTCTATTGAAAAATACTCGTTTTGTTTCAAAAAATAGTACTATTTAATTCAGATAAATGTAATGAAAGTTTCTTTTGTTAGTGAAAATAAGGAGAAACGTTCTGTGAATGGAAAAAGAGAAACATAATTTTTGATTAATAAAGAAAAGAGATAAAAATATAATATTTTTAATTGCATGAAAGAGAAACGTAATGAAAAAGAAACAAATCTATTTTTTTGAAAGGACCAAAATTAAAAAATGGTGTCATCTTTGTGACATGGGGAGAGTAGTATTTTTGGTATGCACACATAATGCTTGAAAACTCATTGCCAAATTTACATGGTGAAATATTTGGTTATGATATGTATTTTTCTTCTAACATGAATTAGATGTATATGACAAATATTCCACGATGCATATTTGAACACAGTGGCAGAGAAGTCAAACCCGGCATTACGTATGCGAGATGAGTTCTAATTCCGACATGGTTTAATTTCACGTTTCTCTAATTAAATTAGATTAATTTTTAAAATATTATCTCAAATTTACCATTTGACATGTTTGAGTGTTCCAAAAATTCTATCAAGTCATATCTACGGGACTATTTTTTTTTTTATTTTCTTTGTTCTGTACACTATCCCCTTTACACACTTAAAAAAAATGTCAAAATTTAACAATTTATAAGTGTATTTGATGATAATATTAAAAATTTTGTCACTATAATTAAGAAAATCTTAATCAACTTTTAATTTTAATAACAAGAAATTGCGTAAAGTTGCCACAAAATATATTAAATGATATATATTTAGTAACAATTTAGTAATCAAATAATAACTTAAGGTGAAAAATTGTATTGTCACTAAATTTTCATTAAATATATAACTAAATATATTTAGTGATATCTTTATAAAATTATTATCATTAAGGGGAATAACGTATAGTAGTGACAATATAAAATTATTAAATTATTATTATTAAATATAATTTTTTATATCATCTATTTGGTTGCCTCTTAACATATATTCTTACAGTGGCATTCAGTTTTCTTTAATTTTGGTTCATGCATATATGGAAAGGAAAATGATTGATTGACAATTTTTTTTTTCTTAGGTTGTCATTTAAATTACTTTATACTCTTTGCAATTACTTTATACTCTTTGCCGCACGGGTTACAAATCTAATCCATTTTAACTTTTTATGCATTTAAAGAACTTTTACAAAAAGTATATGTTTACGCCATTTATAAGATATAAAATTATACGAGTTATATATATACAGACAATAAAATGATACCTAGCCAGTGTTACTCTTTGTCCTCCTAGGGCAGGGTGATCTACTCAAATAAGTTGTTGAGTCCGACTCGGCGATCACTAGAGTAGGATCAGTCAGTGGGGTCTCAATAACCAGCTCACTGATCAACACAGCTACTGCAGCAACGTCTTGCAAGGTCCCGATCATCGAGCTTGAAACCGGGGCTAAGATAGGAAGAGCAGTCCAAGTTAAAAGAGGAAAAGGACGAGTAAATATGACAGGGGAACCAAGGATTAGGACATACTTGATGAAGGTTCAAAAGTCATTAAGTACCTAACAATCAGTCAACGAAATGGGGGGTGAGGGTGCTGCATCGGATGTCCCTACTCCTTCGGCAAAAGAAAGGGATTAGATGGGGAAGGAAGATGGGTAGAACACCACAACGAAAAGGAAAATGAAGGAGGTTACCTAGTTCAGCAGTGAATGCCTCGGCCTCAGCATGCAACTGGACATTGGCTGAGTTGAACAGATCGATCACTCAGGTGGACATGTCTCATAACTTGCTCTAGAATCCCTCTACCTGCGCCAATTTGCATTGAAATTTCTCCGTCTTTTGGCCTAGGCTTTCCAGCTAGAAGGCAAGGGGGCAAGCTCAGCTTTTGGACTAGCCGCCTCCCCAAGCGGTTCTTAATGGTGAGCTTGACACTAATGAAGCACGTACCCAACCAACTTGATGTTAGTTCGCATGTTGGCAAGGTTCTTGTTGAGGGTCGCTGTCTGGCTCTTAACAGCGGTCTGTTTGGCCACGAATTGTGCTTGGGTTTCGACGGCCGCATTGGAACCATGGATGATAGCCTCCAAATTCGCATCATACCGGGCCAGTCGGGTTTCTAGATCCGCCATTTGGTCGAGCTGCCCCACCACATCTCTGTGACGAGTTCTTTCAAAGACTTCGGCAGGATAGAGGTTGATAACAAGATCTAGTTGATGTGGTTCTGCACGAATTGAAGGGGCCGGCCTTAGTGGGGAAAGGCTTGGTGAGTCACCGGCCAGAGTTCTGAGGGCCACCTCGATCTCTTCTGAAGGGATCAGAGTTATCTTGAAGGGTGTGATGGGGGAGGCCAAATGGGGAGATAGGTCCAGCCGAGGGGCATTGCATGGAGAAAGGGGATATGAAAATAGCTCCCTCGGAGGTGGTGCCTCGACTGGAGGATCGACAGGGGTAGTAGTGTGCTAAGGTTGTGAGGAAAGCATGAAGGGAGAGTCAGACAAGACTTAGCAAAGCATTCTGAAGAGGCAAGTCAAGGCAAATGTACCTGGGCTGGCATGAATCCATCAGCCAAGCGTTTCTTCTACCCCGAAAGTGTCTTTTCTGCTGAAGTTGGTGCGGGGGCATAGGTTTAGACCCAAACAGAACGGGATGGCTGGGGGCACTTGGTGTTCTCCCGGTTTGCCTGGCTTAAGCTATCCCGGTGATAGTATAGCTAGTAGAAAGGGAAGGCCGATTATAGAAAAATATAAAAGAAAAAAAAATATAAATTAAGAAAGAGAGTTACGTACCTCCAGCACCCGAGGCAACCTTTGTCTTTGGCGTTGCCTTGGTGATGGGCAACATGGTTGAAAAATGACCAACCAAGGGCTCAATAGGCTGAGGAAAGGCCCGAATAAAGACCTTGGCCAAAAATTCTTGGAAGTTGGTTGAGAGGTATGGATTGGGTAGAACGAGGGAATCGGGCGCCGAGTCAGAGCTGCACGGATTCAAATTGAGCTTCCTTTGCATCGACAGTTAATTAAGTCTTAGGGGCGACGATGGATCCCCTAGACAAAGTCGAATTGGACGACCACAAGTTTGGGATTATATACCTCGACAAGCGAGATTTGAAGTGAACTCCGAAACTTTTGGCTCTTAGCGAGATCTTTCGAGATGTGACGAGATGTTGGAGAGAAATTTCGAGATACATGAAATCTTGAAAATTGTGCTGTCCGGGGCGAGAGCAAAAAATTTCATCAGACAAAATTTGCATGAAGGTCTCGATGAATAAATCGAGAAAGGAAATGAGGAGGAAAATTGGCCAATGAAATTTAGAAATTTGAATATTTTTAAATTCGAAATTATTTTGAATTTGGACAAATTTGAATTGGTTATAATAAGGCCTCAAAATGTCGAATTCAGTTTGAGGCTTGAAATTAAAACTAAGACTGGAAGAATAAACTTAATTGAATTGAAGTCAGAATTTAACAGAATTCTAGAAATTTTGAACTCATGTTCGAGATATCTCAAATCAGCTTAAAGTTCTGTTGAGAACTCGAATTCTAATGCTTGAGGAGGATTTGATTTGAATTCAAATTGAGTGAATGAGGCAAAGGATATACAATCCAATATAATTAGAATTCGGAATATCTCGAACTCGAGTTCGAGATATCTCGAATTTTGATTCAATTTGATTTAATTATGTTTTAGCATTGAAAATTGAATTCAGAATTTCGAGGTTGGATTTTTTTTTTTTTTTGACAGAAAGTCTCGAATTCAACATTTGCATGGGAGAGTTCAATTCAACATTTTGTTTCAAAGGGTAAATTTGTTCATACATCTTTTATGGGTATGTTATATACACAATGGTAGGTTTTGTGCCATCATTCACAGCTTTAGCAAATTTTTCAGTATATACAAATTTGAGAGAAAAACCCTAGTCTTCAAGAACTCTTGGCCGATTAAATCACCAAGAAAAGAGAAGGATATTCAAACCGGAGTTTGCATTCATCATCTCTTTGTTAAGGTGAGTATGTTTTAATTGATTTCATTTTCCTTTTTAGTGAAGATTGGAGCATGTCATTGTTTACAACTCAAAATACAAAGTTGGTATTCTTGAGCTTGTGGGAAAATGAGGAACAAGGTTTCACAGTGAGTATTTTGAACACACAAGTTGTTGATGAAGTATTTGTGGATTTGTGAACTTGAATCAATAAATAAAAATGAAGAAATTGAATATGGGTTTGAAGGCATGAAAATGACGTGAACAGTATGTCACCTTTGTTTGAGAGTTAGAATTAAACTGAGACTGAGAAGAGAATCAGAATTTGAATGTGGAATTAATTTGAATTCGAGTAATTTCGAATTGGGAGATTAAAATTCAAGAGTTTAGTTTTATTCTATTGAGGAGGATTCGAGACATTCAGCTTTGATGAGAATTCAAATTATGCCTTAAAAATTGAGTTGAGAGTTTGATTTTAAATGTTGAGTTAAAGATAGAATTCGAGTGAGGATTTGAATTTGAGATGTCTGGAATCAAGGGATTTGAATGTTTGGAATTGAATTTATTCCGTTGTAAGGTCTCAAATTCAGTTCTGGTTCAGTTTCAGTTTCGACACTTCAAGTTCAATTTGGACTTTAGTTTTGTTTAGACCTGAAACTTTATGGACCTAAGTTTAAGTTGGGCATTCATTTTAATTATCCATTGGCAATTTAAATTGTCAAAATCTTAAATGACTATTGAATAAATGACTATTGAATTGGAAGGATAATTAATTAGACCCTTTTGATTTGTAGGTTCTTCTATTCCTCATTAGCAGTTTGTATGCAGCATAGAATTTATCTCTGCTTTTCCAGACTGTTAATTAAGGTAAGGAAAATTACACATAGGCATTCATAAGTCCCAATTAATTATTAAAGTACCGATTTTCATTCGATCGATTAAACTTAAATTATACATGCCACTAAATTTATTTTATTTACCCGCTAATTATTTTATTTAAATTACTGTTGTTAAATTCCTGTACTCGTGTATCGAATTATTTGAATTATATGTTGTTTTGATCATGTGCATAATTAACCCTTGTACGAATTTGGTATCGCATGTAAGATAATACTGAGCCAACTCATAACGGACAACCATTTTTAACATCCTTGTACCGTATTGGGCAAGTGGAAAATACACAGATGAAATTATTGCTGACCTGATTAATTAATTAATGCATTGTATTAAAAAGTGTAATTACGTAAAGTGGAACAAAAAGTGGAGACCCTTCGATTTTGCTTTTGGATAGATCACCTCAACCACTGGGGAATTTAGTTTCCAAGTAACTCTTTTATACTCATTTGGGGTCGCTCCCTTTATATGAGGTTTGCCAGTAATTTGAGAATAGATGAAGGAAGAACCGTCAGTCATGTGTGGGATACGCCGTGTGGATTATCCTATCCTCTTCTTAGGACTTATCCGAGTTAAAGTTGTGGACTAACGGATTCTCGTATCATTTATGATACGATCGAATAATTGTACTATAGTTCCTTCTCAATTTAATTAAGATTGCCCCTAGACGATTACGTTGTTTGGGTGATTCCAACCGTTCTAAATTTGGATTTTGTCGAGATTAATTTTTGTTAATGGAGAAATTGGATTAGCTAAGTGGGGCTTCCCGACTATCTTTTCCACTCTTATAGTTGTTGGGTTTCCTAGAATTGTGGAGCATGCTAAGTGGATTCTATCTGAGCAGTGCCATTCGTTGAGCAAGGGATAGTGATAGCATCCTGAGTTGTGTCATAGGTTGGTATATGGGACCCAGTGATTTTACCATACATGTAAGCATGGCTAGCAGTTCTGTGTACGACAATTATGGCACCCTTGTAAACGTAAGAGGCATTGAAAGTATACGTCAGGGGATTTTAGGGTGTTGCTTGTTGCTTGTTGCATAAGTTTCAAATGTATATTTTTTTTAAGCCGCTCATTGCTTATCTCGCTTTGAACTTGTATATTCGCATAGCCTGATTTGTAACTTTTGCCTATTGCATGGTTTTTAAATTAACCAGTTGGTTAATATGTATGGAGATATTGTCGACTTGGTTATTATCGATTGTGTGGATTACATAACTTGATATGTGTGCTTTCCCTTACTTAGTTTCACGACTAATGATGCTACGTTACATCTCAGGTGGGACCCAAGACTGTGAGGAGTTACCTCCAGCTAATTGAGTAGGGGACGAGTGACTACTTGTGGGTTGTTTTTGTAAGGTCGAGAGAACCCATTTTGCTATCATCCTGTGCTAACAGATATATGCATGCAAGGTTCATTTTCCATTTTAATTCTCAAACCTCAAATGTAATTTATTTATATCGGATTGTATTAAATAACCTAGTCTTAGTGTGAGACAACGTGGTATTAGACAAGTATTATAATTAATTCAACACCTTATATTAATTTATTCTATGGGAACACTTTGAAAGAGTGAAAGACATGGATCCTGAAAGGATTGAAAAGGAAAACCCATTTTGAAAGGGGTGAACAATGCAAATCCTTTGAAAGGATTAAAAGAAGAACCATTTGAAAGGGGTGAACAATGCAAATCCTTTGAAAGGATTAAAAGAAGAACCATTTGAAAGGATGTATATCGCGAATCCTTTAAAAGGATTGAATAGAAGAACCATTTGAAAGGGTGAGTAATACAAATCTTTGAAAGGATTAAGAAGAAGAACCTTTTGAAAGGGTGAGCAGCGCGAGCCTGAGTACTATGATGTTGAGCACTTGGATACCAAACATTTGGATGCCAAGCACCTAGATGCAGAGATGCCGAGTACCTAGTTGTACAACTGGCTAGACGTATTAGTACGCCCAGACGTTGAGGTGTACGAGCATAAAGATGAATGAGTATACCAAAAAACTAAATGTATATGTGCCTAGGTGTCAAGATGCCTAAACACATAAATGACTATGTATAAAACACCAAGATCTCATGATGCATAAGGACACATGTGTCTAAGTACACAAGTACCAGGATGCTCAACGTATGCTTAGAGGTCAAATATATACTAGGAACGAAAAGTTGATAACTTTTATCAGTTGAAAATTTTGAATTCAATCTCTTTATTAGATGGGGGGGTGGGATTGGAATGACATGCCAAACAAAAGTTAAGATTTTATTTTGTCTAAGAGCTTTAGGGAGAGAACAAGTGGGTGCTCATGGTGTAGCTGCTCGAGAGGCAACTCGTCTTGTAGGATAGAGTCATACCTGGTGGTGCAGCTAGTCAAGATCCAACTCCTCTAAAAACTTCAAGTGGTGGCTTAATGTGTAACTTCTCAAATCATGGCCTACCCCACGACTTCTTAAGGGCGGCCCATCTCAAGGCATAGCCCAATGCATGACATGTCAAGTTAAGTTCATTTCAAGTCATAGCATAAGGTGCGGTTTCTTCAATCATAGCTCAAGGTGCGGTTCTTCAATCGTAGCCCAAGGTGCAGTTCCTCTAGTCATAGCCCATTTTGTGACTCATTGAACTAGGCATATTTCCAATTATAAACCATTGTGCGGTTTTTGATGTCGTAGCCCGTTGCAAAACTCTAGGTCATAACCCACTTTGCAACTCTCCAATTATGGATCAGCCAACATAAAATCATCCCGTTCGATTTATTCCCGGCTCAATCCTATGGAGACGAGCAACCACACTCGGTCACTATGTAAGTGAAGAATGTGGGGAAGTGGAGGTGGTCATGTCTTCTCTACAAATACCTGAGCAGGCGTCAGTGTGAAAGGGGACGATCAAGAGAAAAAGAGAATGTAAAAAGAGATGAGTTTAGCATGCGTAAGACGACATAAAAAGACAAAAGCAAAGAGCAAGAAGGTGTGGGAGAAGACGTAAAAAGACACAAGTAGAGAGCAACAAAGTGTGAAAGACGAAGTAAAAATAGGCGATGTGAGGGACAAGTGCAAGAGTAGTCGTCATACTGAGTGTGGATCTATTGTACCCATGATTGATACTGCAATATAATTTACATTTGGCTTTCCGTGGATGTAGCCCGATTAGGGTGAACCACGTACATCTTGTGCTTGATTTTATTTTGTTGTCATTTTTATTCATCTAGCAGATTTTCGTTCGAGTGGTGAAAGTAGCACATTTTGCGCCCGTATCACATTCAATACACTTACTTTAAAAGAATGGAAATGTATTGAATGAGGTTGTTGTTGTTGTTTAAAGACAATGTTCTAACCGCTTCGCTGCACACCTAAGGTGATGAGAATACCATATTAAAAACCCTTCGTCATACTTAAAAATAAAATAAAATCATTGTGCATATAGTAAATGTAATAACTTCAATATTTTAGTAATTTCTTATTAGTGACTTAGATGTGCGAATTAATTTAACCCTACAGTATGTGGTGAATTTCAGAATTTTAGTGTATATATATATATATATTTAGAGTGGCGAAATACTCAATTATTTTAAATATAACTTGAGTTTCTATTATTATTATTATTTTACAATCACATGCCGCCGCCTTCAGCTACTTTTAATATTACTTTCCCTGCAATCCTTCCATTTCTACCACGCACTGACCCAACTTTTCCCTCTTTCATTTCATCTTAATCAGTAACATACATACATATCTTTCATTTTCTTTTTCTTTTACAAGCCGCAAGGATTTTCTTGTTTCCACGTCCCCTTCAACCGTAGAATTTTGATAAAACTTGAGTATAGTGATCGTGGGATTGAGAGCTACACAATGGCCCGATGAATTTTAAACGGTCACCGTTGGCCCAGAGCCGATTTCTTGATAGTAATTGTTTTTAGCATTCGGCAGATCATTGGTGAGTTTCTTTTTCCAGAGTTGTTCAGTTTTTTATTCTTATCATAAAGGTATAATCGGATTTGGTTAATTTGGTACAATGAGCCCTGTGAGTGAAGGAATTGCATTAAATAAATTTAATCGTATTATTATTATTATTATTATTATTATTATTATTATTATTATTAAAGGTTTATTATGAATATTATTAGTTTTTGAACTAGTTGAAGTTATTGTTTTAGAAAGTGTCACTATTGAGGATTTGGTTGTGAATGTAAATTGTGACTATATAGGTTTTGAAAAACGTGATTATAAGACACGAACTAGGGAGCAGTCATCTGAGTTTTTTTCAGAATTTTATGGTTGGAGTTCTTCGAAGTTGAGTGAGAATTGGGATTGGTGGAT